>MU016687.1:9456-24884 GCA_011076525.1 Nettapus auritus | reverse complement strand
AGGGGAAGCGGCACTTTCCTAGACAGCGCCCTCAGGTGACGCCTAGGGCTGCAGTCTCAGCATAGAAAGCAGGCGCGGTGGCGTCCCCTTACCGCATTTCCTTTCGTCCCCTCAGGCGTGACTGCTGGTGAACTCGAAGAACAGCTACGGGGCCTCTCACAGCCCCTCAGCAACCGGGTACCTTTCTGCGGACCCAACGTAAGGCTTCCACCACAAGAGGAGGGACAAAGGGCCGCGTCCCCTTTAAGCACATCCTCCCCTCCCCCTTTTCACGTGGTGCACGGCAAGAGTGGGGATTTCATGGTGCGTCACTTCCCTTTTTGTAGCGGTACAGAGGAGCTCCGCGTGGAGAAGGATGTGAGTCTTAGGGACCACCATCTTTATGCTCTGCTGGAACTGATGTCGTTTTGTTTGTCTCCTGTCTCTCTATGTCTGACTGCTAGGGTTTTGATGCCTCCTGGGTGGCGCGCTGAAGTAGCCATGTGTTGGGGTTTCCTTCTTCGAGCGTCTGCTGCTCCCTGTGGGAGGGATGCCCCACTGGGGAGTGGGCTGGGGACGGTAGGAGGAGCCGCTACTCAGGAGAAGTTGCCATGTTGGGGGCGGAGGACTGGCAACGAGGTTTTGAGTGAGGGAGAAAATGGTGGTTAGGAGCCACTCGACTCCGTTCCCCCGTGATGGGATCGAAGCCTGCCCGCAGACGGTTCCCAGCCCCTCCCTCCCCCCACCCCTTCTTTCTTGGGGGGGGGGAGATAACAACGACCACGACACGGGACTGTTTCTCCTTTTTTTTGCTGCTACTGAACCGCAGCCCATTTCTGCCGTTTTGTCATAAGAGGACCTGGGCGGTCTTGCCCGCGACTCTTACCCGGGCTTTCCTCCCTTGCCCGGGGGGGGGGGGTAAAAAGAGACGCGGAAAGAAGAGGAAGGGAGGAAAATGGCGCCTGGCATCCGCCCACTGGTACTCCCAGCTTCTTTTTATTTTCTCCCTTTTCTTCGTCCTCGTGTGGTTTGTCTCTCGCTCTCCCGGGTGGTTCTGTATCTTTGTTCTCTGATTGCCAACCTTTCCTCAGGGAGTACCGCCAGCCCTCCATTTCTCTTCAATTTCTATCCCTCACCTTCCTTCGTGTTGGTACTCACTCATCCTAATGCATGCTTCAGGGTTATCGTCTGTGGCCCCTGGCCCTGCGTTATCAGTCTCTTTCGGCCCCTCGATTTCATGTGGTTACTGCTTGGTTTTGCCTTGTCCCCTTCCAGTTCTCCTTTGCCCTCTGTCCTGCAGCATGGCTTGTTTGTTCCCGTGTGTGGTGTTTCGATTTCAGTGTTACAGCTTCCATTGTTGTTTTCCAAGCTATTGTGACAGAACTTGCCCCACTTTAGAACCACATTGAGCCACTAGCATTGTTCAAACTCTATTTTTACCTGTACATGTGGTTTATTTCACCACTAGTTTAAAAACACACATTTTCCTTTACTGAGATATGCTTCTCTAATATTTTCTTAGCCTTCTGTAGCTTAAGTTTTATGTTCAGTTTTTGTTATGATTATTTTTATTCTGAAAGAAAAAATAAGCTCTTTACTTGTCACAAAGGGTTTCTAGTAGCAGGCAAAATGTTCAACTGCTATATCTTACCACGTGTTTGCATAGTAAAGAGATGTAAAAACACCTGGCAGCATGCATCCAAGGAAAGTTCAATGTCCACTTGTTTGGCAAATTAATAGACCCTAGTGACTGATTTGTTACAGCTGCAGTAGAAATATTAATTGTGATGCTGTAGTTCATTGTAACTAAGGTGTTACTTCAGGCTTGCATTACTGGTGGGAAGTTTAGCCTAGTGCATGATTATATAGCTGTTGCTTGCATATTCAACTAGGCAAAATATTTGTGTAAGAATATAGATAATGCTGTGGCCTTAATAGTTTATGAATGTGGCATTGAGAATTCAGGTGAAGAATAGTAGTGTACCGTTGTTTTGGAAAAAAAAAAAAGTCCCTTTCTAAACAGTTTTGAAACTAAAACGCTGCGTTTAAGGCAGTTGCAGAAAAATAAGGGAATAGGGAATAGTGCTTGAGATCACGTGAGCAGTGTGTATTAAAGCTTGTATGAAAAGACAGGAAAACTTAGGAGGGTTTTGAATAAAGTGATGATTTACAAACAGGTTTGAAGATTGCTTTCTGGATGTAATGGGATGTACTTATTGTATGGTGTTCTCATGTTATCTTTCTCTTTGTAGAATGCCTAAGTCAAAGGAACTTGTGTCTTCAAGCTCATCTGCCAGCGATTCAGATAGTGAAGCTGACAAAAAGGTGAAAATGATATGTGGTTTATTACTATTGTAATAACTATTATTTGGCGAAGTACTTGAAGTTCCATATGATTTATCAGACACTTGAAGGAAAAAAAAAGAATAGGGCTTGAGTAGATAAGAGGTTTTTTCTTGTGGTAAATTTTTTTTAAGTTGCATTTTGCTTTATGCAATATTTTCATATAGCATATCTAGCTACAAGCTTCGGAGAAGTCTCTTGCTTTGTGGCAAGAGGCAGAAGGCTTTGGTATAAGCAGCCCCTTGTGGCAAGAACTGGGACTATTTTTGAGAGGTCTCCAACCTCTCCCCCTTCTTTCTGATGTCTGGATAACTTGCAAGTCCGAAGTAAAAATCTCCACCTGCCTAGTAATTATCTCTGTACCACTTGCTCATATTGTTTGTGTTCTTTTTCTTTTACTGTAATGCTATCTGCTAGTTTCTTACTAAACTTCTGGGCCAACCCGAGTGTCTTAGAGTTGATTAGTTTTTACATGTTAACGGTTTTCAAATGTGTAAATCAAGTGTTCCCACTTATTTTTAAGTTAATTTGTAAGTTTTGTTGGTGTACCAGTCATTATGAACAAAAACTGAGTACAACAGTGAATTACCTTTTTTTTTTTTAGAAACGCTAGGTGGTAATGGATACATTAGATCTTTTAATGTATATGAAAAGACAGATGGCTTTACTGAATTGATTCAAACGTGATGTAGTTGCAATAAGCAAATTAGGTATTCCGTCAAATGCTAATATAAGAGAAAATGGTCAGGTGATGTTTTTTTTTTGGTAGGGAAGTGTATTCCTGAGAAGTCATACTCAAACTGTTTGCTCCAGTGGATAATGAGGGTTTTTTTTTTGTGACAACCTCCCATATTTGTTGCAACCATTCCTCTTTGAAAGAGGCTACCCATTATATGGTTCTAGCAGGTGAGACTAACTTTTGGTATCTTTGTATCACTGTCTTCTTGGTGTGAGGGAGGTGGACTGGGGGAGTATGTTTATCATATGAATATTGATAGAAATGGTAACTTCATAGCATCTGCAAGTAACTGACAGTTGATACCATCTGAATATTTTAAAAACATATTCATTACGGTATAGACAGAGATGAGACTTGGATAATAAAGAAAAAAATGTTCCCTAAATAGAGGTGACTTCCAGATCCTTTCTTCATCTCATTATTTTTTTTTTTTTAGAAGTTAGTTGTCCTGCATTTTTGTTGTTTTCAGAAGAAAAATGTGAAACTTCCAACAGATTTCTTGATTTAAAAACTACTGAACTAATAATATTGCTGCGCAGAAGGAGTAGGCTTTTTACTTTTTTTAACTTTAGTTACTTTTTTGTAACTAATGGTTGCAATCTGTGGCTCATACATTTCTATTCTTGCTTCAAGGCCAAGCGGAAAAAGCAAGCAGTTCCAGAAAAGCCTGTAAAGAAACAAAAGACAGGTGAAAGCTCAAAAGGTGCCGCTTCTTCTAAGCAAAGCAGTAACAAAGATGAGAATATGTTTCAGGTAAAATTGATGACTCTTTTAAATCCTGGTTAAAGTAGCATGTTACATCATAGTCAATATAAATTTTGAAGCAGTATGAATATCTTGATAGCATAGTGCCTAGTCTTCTGAAGCCTTGGTCAAAGGGGGGTTATGATGCTAATGTATGGATGAGGTACTCAGAAAAAGCTTTGTTAGGTTTCAGTAGAGAAGAAGAATCTGAGTTGTGGCAATTGATCTAGCTATCCCTCATGGTTTTTGTCCGTGGTAACTCTCTAGGTAGTCGTTTTGTCTGTAAATACAGCATTCATCATGAATATACTGTAAATATTAAATCAGGGCAGTCTCTGGGTAGAAATATTTTCTAATCAGGGCTCTTGAAAGATAGGTTATTGGAAACTGAAGCATGGATACTTTATTCCTATTTAAGTAGGTCAAGGACATCTTGATTCTGGTCTTATAAGATGGTGTCTTGGATTAGGTTTTCCTTGTTTATTCTGTGATGCAGATTTTTCTCATTGAATGTTCACAGAGATTATAAGGTCATCTGAATGTAGATTTTTTTTTTATTTTTTTTTTTCAGTAGCAAGATGCATTTATGAGCTCAGGGCATGGTTCTTGGGGTTAGCTGAGGCAGTAGCTGTGCAAGAACTTACGTAGCTTTGAGTTGCCTATTTTAGGGGAGTGGGTCAAGAGTTAATTGTTTGTGCCTAGGTGGCTCGATTAAAGGCAGGGGATAAGAAAAACTTAAGAATCAGTGTATCGAAGAACTTCAGGTTTGTGAAAGGATATGGGAAGGATGTCTAATAAGATGATTCCAATATTTGGTAAGGCAAAAGAAATTGCTTTGGGCTGTAGCTGTGCAAAGAAATATGGCAAAATCAGTTCTTACTTGTTTAGTTGGGGGGGGGGGGGCTTTGTCTGAAGACACTTCTAATGGCTGTACTAGACCATTAGTCTGACCTAAACCATCGGTGTTCTTTGGTCTCTGCCTGCCTTTCAGTTACTCAGCAGCAAATATGTTTTAGATTGCTTATTCTGTTATGTGAGCCATCATGGTTTTTTTTGTTTTTGTTTTTTTTATGCTACATCAGCTTGATGTGCCTTAACTGAGGTGCAACTGTTTCAGTGTAGAAATAGCGTTGTAGGTCTATGGTTACTTTCTCTCACTCTCCCCTCTACCCAGGAGAGCATGCTAGAAGCTCTGGTTGCATTTTAACTTTTTTAGATACATCTGTGTTTTTTGTGTTTTTGTTTGTTTGTTTTTGTTCTGGGACTATTAATGCTACAAATCTCCTTTCTGTTTCCCTGTGGTGGTAAAATTATCTTTGTGTAAGTGACTTTGCAGTATAACTTACAGACATGGCTTGAACTGATAGAAATTGGGCTGTGAAGCATTCATAGGGTAGCTGGAAGTTTTATAATGTCCATATTGTGTGTAGGAGTGGTAGCAAATGATGTGAATCTTAGTGACTTAATGTTCTAAATCTCAGATTGTGTTCTAGAAGGATACACTTTCCCTTAATGTAGAGCTCTGACTGCTGTATTCAGCATTTTTGTCAATATTTAGTCTTATTTTTTTAAAGCTGGTGTTGGTGTAACTATTCTTGAAACTCATTAAGAATAGAATTAATCTAAGTAATACTGAATTATTTCAGTATGAGACCAAGTGTATTTTATTTATATGTCTTGGCCTTTTTAAGCTTTATACATAACCAATTATAGTTGGGAATTTGTTAAAGGGGTTTGGGCACAAGTGAAGTGCAGAAATTGATTTTGCTCCAATTTGTGATATTGCTAGAGGTCCTAAAGAGACGTGTTATTCATGTTAATGTGGAAGGGTTTAGTGTTCATGCATCAGATTCCCATCTGTGGTTTCAAGCCCATGTAAGCTCTGCATCATATGCTTCAGTTAGTTTGACAAATCCTGTCTTCTACCTATGCCTCATTTGGGTAAGGTTTGTTAATGCTGTCTAGATACAGTATTAATGACTGTCCAGAATGGAGCCACATAACACAAGACATTTCACAGAGTTTATTTGAATTTGTGTGGAAAAAAAACTCTGCCCACACCCTCCCTCTTTCTGAAAAGTTAAGTTATATTTGCTTTTTGACTTGTGAGAAATAAGTTCGTCAGCTTCATGGTGTAATGTCTTTACCTATCATAGGTTCCTGAAAATAAATAAGCCTGTGATGCTCTCTAGAGGTGATAGATCATAGAAATGATGAATAGTGTTGCATCAGTAACCACCTCAGTTGCAGAATTCATGTTCTAAACCAATTTGTCCTTCAGAGCTCAGCTGTTTACGGAACTTTGCATTCTAGGGTTTTATATTATCTTACTGTACTTCTTATGCTATACATGTGGTTATCAGCTAAGATGGAAGGCTGACCTTTTCTTTTGCAATTTTTACTTTCACAGTGTGTATGCACTTTAAAAGAAACTGGCAATTAGAGGGGAAAATGTAGGTAAACATACTTGCTGAAACTCATGCAGGAAGTCAGTTGCATATCTTTGAAAGTAACCTAGGCACAGTTCAGTGCATTTTATTCTAGGCAATGGAAACCTGGAAATAGTTTCTTTGACTTAATTCAGTAGAATAGCGCATCTAAAGAGCTGTGATATTTAATAAAAAAAACACGTGAGGTGGTGTATTAAGGATGAACAGCATTAACTTCTCTGCTTTAAAGCAATACAACCCTTGGAATGCTACTGTGATTATAGTGATAGAAAGGTGTCTTAGTCCAGTGAAGTTATTCTAGTACTATCAGCTGTTGTGTGTGTGTGTGTGTGTGGGGGGGGGGAACGTTGTTCAGAAATGACTCAGTACCAGAATTATAGGTATCTGGACCTGAAGAAATATCAATTTACTTGGGTAAATCTAGATTTTGGTTGATTTTTTTTAAACATTTGTTGTTAATTAGAACTGTATGTTAGATACCAGTGTTAAAGCTTTTAGTAATGACAACTGTTTTGTATAGAGTTCAACTTCACATTCTGAATTTAATGTGAGCATTCAGATGAAATGTAGACAGACATAAAACTGAAGAATTTCAGCACTTTCATTTGAAACTGTTTCCAGTTAAGGTAAACTTACTGACTAAATGATATGTATTTCATGTTCTTGCACCCCTGTCTTACTGTAGTTGAATTACAATATGTAGTGTTTATATTTAAATCCTAAACCTTGTGACTGTGATTGCATCTTTAATCTGCTATATTGTATCAGATTTTATTTCTTAGAGCAAATCTTGAGTTACTTGGCAATGCACTGATAGCCTTTGATTAAAGGCCTAAAAAGATGGTCTGGAGTACTACTTGAAGGATACCTAAAAGTCACTTGAAGTTGGTAAAGTGTTATAGTGTAAAACCAATAAATGTTTCTTTTTATGCAGATTTATTTAGGATATCCTTTGTCAGCAGAGCTGACAAACGTGGCCACATTACTAAGTTGTCTGAAAGTACTCAGCTGCTGTGACATCATAGCTTATTATTGTGTTGTATTTGTTAGTGCTGTGGAAGTACTTAATAAATCAATCATACAAATAAATACTATTATGAACTAACCTCTCCTTCATTTTGAAGGATACCTTGAAGTAAGAAAAAATGCTTCATGCTTACAGTATCTAAAGATGTTCCAATTGTTTTAAAAATAATTTTGGAGTTAATTTAACATGGTCTGCATAAAAAGAAAAATGTCTTCAACTGAGCATAAAGCACACTTGTTTACACCTATTTTATGAAGTAACAGCTTAGACTTAAACATCTGTGGATGATTTTAATTGATTTAAGAGTTCATGTTTTCTGGTCTTACTTAAAGCTAGTAAGGTGTTTGATCCTATGTTAAATTGTCAGTGCAAAATGCATCAATTAAGGAAAATTAATATTCTTAAAGCTTTTTTACTACTTTGTTTTTAAAATTGCTTGCTTTAGGATGTTTTGGTTTTACTCAGGTGGGCAGCTGAGTTCCACCACAACTGCTCCCCCACTCCCCCTCCTCAAAGGGGAAGGGGGAGAAAATATGATGCAAAGGGCTCAAGGGTTGAGATAAGGACGGGGAGATTACTCAACAATTATTGTCATGGGCAAAACAGACTCAGCATAGGGAAATGGTAGGATTTATTGCCTATTACTAACAAGCTAGAGAAGTGAGAAACAAAGGAAAGAAACCAAAAAAGCCTTCCCCCCATCCACCCTCTTCCACCTCCTCCCCCCTGAGTGGCACAGGGGTATGGGGGTTGTGGTCAGTCTATAGCACTTCTTCTCTGCCGCTCCTTCTCGGTCACTCTCTTCCCCTGAGCCATGGGGTCCCTCCCACAGGGTGCATTCTTTCCTGAACTGATCCAGCGTGGGCTTCCCACAGGCAGTAGCTCTTCAAGAACTGCTCCAAGTATGGGTCTGTACCATGGGGTCCATCCTTCAGGACCAAACTGCTCCAACCTGGGTCCCCCACAGGCAGCAGCTCCTTCCAGGTCACCTGCTCCTGCATGGTCTCTCCACAGGCTACGGGTCTGGCCCAGAATCTGGTCCAGTGGGGGTCCTCCACAGGCTGCAGCCTCCTTCAGGGCAGGTCCACCATGGTCTCCTCCATGGGCTGCATCATGGAACCCTGCTCCACCATGGTACTCCATGGGCTGCAGGGGGACATCCTGCTTCACCATGGTCCTCACCACAGGCCGCAGGGGACTTCTGCTCCGGCGCCTGGAGCACCTCTCCCCCTCCTTTGCTGACCTTGGCACCTGCAAGGCTGTTTCTCACTTCTCCCTCTCCCAGCTGCTGAGTCGCAGCAGTTTTTTTTTCCCTGTCTTAAATATGCTCTCACAGAGGTTTAAACAATATCACTTATTGACTTGGATCTGGCCAGTGGTGGAGCTCTTATCTAATATGAGGCAGCTTCTAGGTTCTTCTCACAGAAGCCGCCCCCATCGCCCCTTGCTACCAAAACCTTGCCATGTAAACCTGCTACAGATGTGTTCGTTCTCTAGAAACTGTATACAGAAAGTACATACAGAACTCTAAGTGTTTCTTAAATGAGTTGCTTTGTTTTTATTACCTAACTTCTGATTCTCAAATTCACACCAAGGTATGATGTGAATATATGTATTATCAAATGTGGGAAAAATTTAGTAATTCTAAATATATAGTGTGGTAAAGCATGCTATACTTTAAAAAAAAAAAAAAAGGCCTTATTCAGTTAAGTTGTGGTACAGAAATTCCCAAAGCATCATTTTTAACAATTCTATGGCATGTGCTGATAAACTGACAGTTTTGGTTTAGGAACACCTGGTTACAGTGAGAAATTTTTACCTACTTTCCAATGAAGTACTAAGATCTGAGAAGAGGTGTGGGGCTACTTGGTGGTTTTATTTTCCATCTGTATTTTTTTTTTTAATAAACCAGATAAACACTGTTAAGACCCCTCTAGAAGTTGTGCTGTTCTTGTGTTTTGTTTTTTTTTTGTGGATAGGAAATGCTCTACTAGATAACAGAGCTCAATCTTTCTTTATAACTGTCTTTGGTAGTTACAATACAGGCAATGAAGAACAAAAGTAAATTGCAGGGTGTGGTGTGGCAGTCTGGGTGTGATGCTGACATGGCTGTTTTCCAATGGTGGTTGTAATCTGCTTGTGAAGAGTCCAGCCATGGTATCCACCAGGCAGAAAGTCATGGCCTCTGCATCCCTCGAAGCTTCTCCAGCCATGGCTAATCATGTGGCTACCTAGGCAGAGGTCTCGGGGAAACATGTGGCTGTCCAGGTCCTGGGCCTGATTCTTCTGTCAGTGTCTGACAGCAGCAGCAATGGGTATGCCTGTGGGAGGTGTGCCCAGGTTGAAGAATTGCTCAGCCTGGTGGAAGAGCTTTGGGAGGAGGTGAGTAGGCTGAGGAGCATCAGGGAGTCAGAGAGGGAAATTGACTGGTGGAAGCATACTCTACTCTCTCTGAGGCAGAATCATGAGCCAACTACCACACAAAAAACAAAAGTTCCCTCATCCCACCAGGCAATAGGAGGGGACCCAGGCCAAGGGGGGAATGGAAGCAGCTTTCTGCTGATGGTGGTAGGCAAGCCCTCTCCCTGTCCACCTCACCTTCCCATCTACCCTTATATAACAGGTATGAGGCTCTAGAACATGTCAATCAAAACAGTGATGTAGACAAAAGCCCATCCTGGTTGGAAGGGGTGCCTAAGGCAAGGGAGCCTACCCCCTGCATTGCTACATCTTCTGTCAAGAAAGAAAGGAGGGTTATTGTTATATGGGACTCCCTTCTGAAAGGGACAGAGGGCCTGATATGCCATCTGGACCCAACCCCCAGGGAAGTCTGCTGCTTCTCTGGGACTTGGGTAAGAGACATTGCTAGGAAAGTCACTCAAATGGTATGGCCCACCGACTACTACCCACTACTGGTTTTTCAGGCTGGTAATGACGAAGTAGCAACGAGACATCCGAGAGTGATCAAGAGGGACTTCAGGGCTTTGGGCGACTATTTAAAGGATCAGGGACACAGGTTGTGTTTGCCTCTGTCCTGATAGGAGGGATCAATATTGACAATTCTTATCAATACATGGCTTTGAGATTGGTGCAACCAGCAGACCTTTGGGTTTGTTGATTATGGGAAGGTATACACAACACCAGGGCTGCTGGCACCAGATGGTATGCACCTCTCTCAGAGGGGGAAAAGGATTTTTGCCCAGGAGTTAGCAGGGCTGATCAATAATGCTTTATACTAGAGTTGAAAGGGGAAAGGGATAAAACCAGGCCTGCCAGTGGTAAGCTATGGGATGGCACACTAGAATCAGAGGGAGTATGAGCTAGTGAGGTCCTTCGGTCTGCTCCACGTGGTGCTGCATGCAATGAGGAGCATTTGAAGTGCTTTTACACAAACTCACGCGGTATGAGGAATAAACTGGATGAGCTAGAAGTCTTGGCACAGTCCCACAGCTACGACATCATCAGCATAAATGAAACCTGGTGGGATGAGTCCTGTGACTGGTGTGTTGCAATAGATGGTTACAGGCTCCTCAAGAGGGACAGGCAGGGCAGGCGAGGTGGGGGAAGGTAGTGATGTACATGAAGGAGGGGCTGGACTGTGTGGAGCTTGCAGTTGGCAATGTCAAAGCTGAGAGTCTCTGGGTAAGGATTAAGGGATGAGCAAAGGTGATGTTGTTGTGGGAGTCTATTACAGACCACCCAGCCAGGATGATGACACTGATGAATTACTCTTTGAGGAACTAAGAGATACCTTGAGATCAACTGCCCTTGTCCTTATGGGGGACTTCAACTTGCCAGATGTTAACTAGGAGTGTCACATGGCTGACACAAGCAGGTCCAGGAGGTTCCTAAAGCACCTCAATGATAACTTCTTGGTGCAGGTGCTAAGGGAGCCAACTAGGAAAGGTGCCCTCCTAGATCTGTTGCTGGAGAACAGAGAGGGTCTTGTGGGAGATGTGGCAATTGGCTGCCGTCTTGGTCATAGTGACCATGAAGCAGTTGAGTTTAAAGTTTTTGGTGACAGGAGGAAAACTGCCACCGAAACTTCCACCGAAACTTCAGCCCTGGATATGGGGAAAGCAGACTTCAGGCTGCTCAGGGAACTAGTCGGCAAGGTCCCCTGGCTTTTGAAGGTGTTGGCATCCATTAGTGCTGGTCAGTCTTTAAGCACTGCCTCCTAAAAGCACAGGATCAGGCCATTCCAAAATATCGGAAGTGAGGCAGGCAGAGCAGAAGGCTGGCTTGGCTGACCAGGGATGATCTTCTGTAGCTTAGGCCGAAAAAGAAAGTGTATGGCTGCTGGAAGCAGGGTCAGGCAACATGGAAGGACTACAGGGACACTGTTCACCTTTGAAGGGAGAAAATTTGTGCAGCTGGAGCCCCATTAAAGTTGAAGCTGGCCAGGTCTGTGGGAGACAATAAAAAGGGCTCTTTTTAAATATGTTTAAATCTGTTTAAGAAAAAGGAGGACCGGAGAAAATGTAGCTTTGCTACTTGATGGGTTAGGTCACCTCACAGACAAGGATATAGGCAAAGCAGAGATGTTTAATGCCTTCTTTGCCTCCATCTTCAATGCTGATGATGGGCTTCGGGACCCTGGGTGCCCTGAGCTGGAGAACCATGACAGGGGGAATGATAAACTCCCAGCTGACCCTGAACGTCTGCAGGACTTGCTGCTCCACCTGGATCCATAGAAGTCCGTGGGTCTGGATGGGATTGATCCCAGGGTGCTTAGAGAGCTGGCTTACATCATCCCGGGACCTCCCAATTATTTTTCAACGGTCTTGGGAATCTGGAGAGGTCCCAGTAGACTGGAAACTAGCAAATGTAACAATTTTCAAGAAGGGCAAGAAAGAAGACCCTAGGAATTACAGGCCTGTCAGTCTCACGTCAGTGCCTAGTAAAAAGATGGAGATGATTATTCTGAGAGTTATTGAAAAAACACCTAAAGGACAATGCAGTCATTGGTCCCAGCCAACAAGGGTTCTTGAGGTGTAGGTCCTGTTTGACTAACTTGATTTCCTTTTACAATAAGATCACCCATCTAGTCGATCAAGGGAAGCCAGTTGATGTAATCTTTTTGGATTTCAGTAAAGCTTTCGACACGGTTTCCCACAGGATCCTACTGGACAATATGTCCAGCATACAACTTAACAAAAACATCATACGATGGGTGAGCAATTGGCTGACGGGCAGGACTCAAAGGTTTGTGGTAAATGGGTCTTCATCTTGCTGTCAGCCAGTCACCAGTGGGGCCCCCCAGGGCTCCATTTTAGGGCCAGTTCTCTTCAGTGTTTTTATAAACAGATTGGATGTAGGACTGGAAGGGTGTTTTGAGTAAATTTGCTGATGACACTAAACTGGGAGGAGCTGTTGAATCGGATGAGCGTTGAAAGGCCTTGCAGAGAGATCTGGACAGATTGGAGAGCTGGGCAATCACCAACCACGTGAAGTTTAACAAGAGCAAGTGCTGGGTCCTGCACCTGGGACAGGGCAACCCTGGCTACACGTACAGACTGGGAACAAGATGCTGGAGTGCAGCCCCACAGAGAGGGATCCGGGGGTCTTGGTTGATAGCAAGCTGAATATGAGCCAACAGTGTGCCCTGGCAGCCAGTTAGGCCAACTGTATTCTGGGCTGCATCAAGCACAGCATTGCTAGTTGGTCGAGGGAAGTGATCATCCCGCTCTACTCTGCGCTGGTGTGGCCTCACCTCAAGTACTGTGTGGTTTTGGGCACCACAGTACAAAAAGGATGTGAAGCTATTTGAGAGTGTCCAGAGGAGGGCTACAAAGATGGTGAAGGGCCTGGAGGGGAAGATATATAAGGAGCAGCTGAGGTCACTTGGCCTGTTTAGCCTGGAAAAGAGAAGGCTGAAGGGAGACCTCATCATGGTCTACGGCTTCCTCATGAGGGGGAGTGGAGGGGCAGGCGCCCATCTCTTCTCTGTGGTGACCAGAGATAAGACCCGAGGGAATGGAGTCAAGCTGTGTACAGGGGAGGTTCAGGTTGGATATCAGGAAAAGTTCTTTACTGAGACGGTTGTTGCACGCTGGAACAGGCTCCCCAGGGATGTAGTCACTGCACCAAGCCTGTCGGAGTTTAAGAAGCGTTTGGACCATGCTCTTAGTCATATGGTCTGAATTTTTGGGTAGACCTATGTGGTGCCAGGAGTTGGACTCGATGATCCATATGGGTCCCTTCCAACTCGGGGTATTCTATGAAATTAGTGGCTTTTGTAGGAATTCAACTTGGTAGGTATATGAGTATTTTTATTCTAGTAAGAGCCCCATTTGCAGAAAGATGTTGAATGTTCAACTGTTTTTTAAGTCCTTCATTTATATTGTCATTAACTATTAGCCTACTGACTACTCTGGATTAAGCTCTTGATCTAGTTGTTTCTCTTGTGTCTAAAATAAGCTGCAGTAGGTAATGTCACATGTCTGAGTCTAATACTGTTTGGAAAAGTGAATGCTCTAATATGTGAAATACCTAAAAGATCCTTCTATGTGTTTTTGACAGATTGGCAAAATGAGGTTTGTCAGTGTTCGTGACTTTAAAGGGAAAGTCTTAATTGATATTAGAGAGTATTGGATGGATCAAGAAGGTGAAATGAAGCCAGGCAGAAAAGGTATTGTTCTGCTTCATCTTATTTTATATTAAAACATTGCCTGCAATTTACTGGAAAATTTTGTGTACCAGATTTTTATACTTTGTTACTGCATGATATTTAAAGAGTAATAGTTTTAACAAATGATTAGTTTTATCTGTACATTATAAACAAAAAGCCAAGTGGTTTTGTTGTCCTGAGTCTGTTTTTTCTAAATGGATTGTGCATAATTTATAGAAACAAGGCATTGGATACAAGCAAATTTATTGTGGGAGCTATGAATGTAACCATACTCTTTCTCCTCTTGATTAACTGAATTAACTCAATTTTTTGCCTCTGTTAGTCAGATTTTCTTATTTCTAATTTGTCTGAAAAGGTTTGGGTTTAGTTGGAATAAAATGTTAAATGATTTAAAACAATTGTGTTCTTCATTTTTATCAAATTTCAGGTTAAAATAATAGAAACATTCCATATGACTATTTTGGGGGGGGGATGATGATCAAGATTTAGGTGACGTGAAAACACTTGAAGTGCTTGAGCTTTGGTACTTTGTGTCTGTCTAATCTGCAACACAGCATAAGCCTTTACACCTTTAATTTCTACTCCCATGCCTAATTTTTATGTCATCCTTTCATTGAACTGTTTTTGTAACTTTGGCCACCTGCAAGACGAGGATGAGTTGATAGTTGCAGTAGTGCTTTCCTTAATGTCATGTTGCTTCTTTAGAAAAGCTTACTTTACTCATTTTTCATATTATGTAAAGGAAAGAGGTAAGTGTGAGACATTCTGTTCTGAAGATTAAAGGCATTTATATTTTTCTGATGTATCTGGGAGCAGTGCAGTGAATAGACATTTGGAAAGCTTCAGAATTTTCAACATCTCTTAGATAACCACTGATAATAGGTATGCACGAGCAGGGTATTATGGGTACCTTACAGGAAAATTTCTTTGATGTGTTGCTGCTGTCTAACAAAAATAATGACTGGCCTTTAAGGACTAAACTAGTATATTTTGAGGTGGAAATTAAAAACACATCAATCAAAAGCTTGAGTGGGAAGCACCAATGAAACTTGATAGGCAGTCAAAGTGATGATCTATGTGATGTAGATGGAAACGTTTATCATTGTGGGAAACAGGACTGGATTTTATTAGGATAAACTTAATAATCTGATAGCATGAGAGTTTAATGTTCCAGTGATGTGCTTACAAGCTACTTATGTAACTATCCTACAAACAGTATAAACAGTTGAAATTTCATAATAAAAAAAGGAAAAAATCCAACAGTTAGGAATTGCTTTGTCAGATTATTTCAAATAGCAGTTCTAAACTTCATTCCTGCGTACAGTTCATATTGTGTGTTGTTCAGGGGCAACTTGATTACATTTGGTCCCCCAGTAATGGTTAGCATGCCTGACCAAAATGTTTTCAAAACACATCATCCACCTAAAGACTGGCGTGAGAACAGGTTAGAAAAAATGACAACGCAGACTTCTTGCTGCTCAAAATAACAGTACTCTGATAAAACACTAGTGGTAG
>MU016686.1:222957-268212 GCA_011076525.1 Nettapus auritus | reverse complement strand
GAAAGCCCACCCCTCCTCTCTTCCTCCTTCTTCCACCTTTTATTGCTCAGTGTGACATCATATGTTATGGAGTATCTCTTTGGTTGGTTTAGGTCAGCTGCCCTGGTGATGTTTCTTTCTCACTTTTTGCCCACCCCCCAGGAGGGTTAGAGAAAGTCCTGATACTGTGCCAGCACTTCTCAGCAGCAGACACAACACCGGTGTGATAACGCTGCTGTTCTAGCTACAAGTGCAAAGCATGGCACTGTATGGGCTGCTGCAGGGAAAGTTAACATCCCAGCCAGACCCAGTACAACTTCCACCCCTTATTCCATAACATTTGTGTCACTCTCAGGTCCCCCATACTTTGGCATATTCTCATCACCATTGTTCCTTGTTCTTTAACAAATTGATAGGTAGGTACATCTTTACATTCTATAGGTCTTTCTCGGAAAATGTCCATAAGAACTGTTGATGATTTAGTCTTCATCTGCCGAAGTGGTCACTCAGGGCAGGCGGAGTTGGATGCCTGGACGCCAGCACCAGCTTAGCTCAGGACCTTGTTGCACTTGCCCAGTTCCTTGCAAAGTTGACCTGTCGTTGATCTTGCAGCATCTTCCTACAACATATAACTTAGATTATAGATTAGTTTTCTCCCAAAGTCAGATCTCCTTGGGGCACACACCTGATATCCCCATCCTTCTGCATTACCCACCAGGTATACCCTGGTCCTTGGGCAAAGACAATCCCACGAATGGGTTTGCCTTTTCCCGAGACAGGAGTAACCCACACCGCCTTCCCCATCCACTTTCCTACAGAGTTTTGTTTCAGCAGGACCAGCACGGCTGTCAGACCCCCTGTTATTAACTAGCCAAGTGGCTTCTGGTAGATTTATGTCCCATTGTTTCCATGTCCCAGCACCCAATGCTCTTAACATAGTCTTTAACAATCCATTATACCTCTCAACCTTCCCAGAGGCTTGTGGGTGATAAGGGATGTGATACACCCACTCAATACCATGTCTTTTGGCCCAGGACGTGACAAGATTGTTTCGGAAATGACTTCCATTGTCAGATTCAATTCTCTCTGGTGTACCATGACGCCACAGCACTTGCCTTTCCAGGGCCAAGATAGTGTTTCGGGCCGTGGCATGGTTTACGGTGTATGTTTCCAGCCACCCAGTTGTTGCTTCTACCATGGTGAGTATGTACCGTTTGCCTTGGCGGGTTTGTGGGAGCGGTCCGATGTAGTCAATTTGCCAGGCCTCACCATATCAAAACCCTAGCCACCTCCCCCTGTTCCAGGGAGATTTTACCTTCATGGCTCTCTTGATTGCAGCACAGATCTCACACTCATGGGTAACCTGTGTGATGGCCTCAATGGTCAGGTCCACCCCTCGATCACGAGCCCATCTATATGTGGCATCCCTCCCCAGATGTCCTGATGTTTCATGGGCCCATCGAGCTACAAATAGCTCACCCTTACGTTCCCAGTCCACGTCCACCTGAGACACTTCAATTTTTGAAGCTCGATCCACCTCTTTGTTGTTCTGATGTTCTTCAGTAGCGCGGCTCTTGGGCATGTGGGCATCTACATGACGTACTTTTACATCCAGTTTTTCTACCAGGGCAGCAATATCTTGCCACAGAGTAGCAGCCCAGATAGGTTTACCTCTGCGCTGCCAGTTGTTCTGTTTCCATTGCTGCAGCCACCCCCATAGAGCATTTGCCACCATCCATGAGTCAGTGTAGAGATACAGTACTGGCCATTTTTCTCTTTCGGCAATCTCTAGGGCTAGTTGTATGGCTTTTACTTCTGCATACTGACTTGACTCACCTTCCCCTTCGATGGCCTCCACAACTCGTCGTGTGGGACTCCACACAGCAGCTTTCCATTTCCGATGGCTCCCTACCACACGGCAGGATCCGTCAGTGAACAACACATACTGCTTTCTGTCTTCTGGCAACTCATTATATTGTGGTGCTTCTTCAGCACGGGTTACCTCTTCTGTTGGCACTCCAAAATCTCTGCCTTCTGGCCAGTCCATGATCTCTTCCAGGATACCTGGGCGATTAGGTTTTCCCATTCGAGCCCGCTGTGTGATTAACGCTATCCACTTACTCCACGTAGCATCAGTTGCATGATGTGTAGTGGGGATTTTCCCTTTGAACATCCAATGTAACACAGGTAGCCGTGGGGCCAAGAGGAGCCGTGCTTCTGTACCCACAACTTCTGAAGCAGCTCGAACACCCTCATATGCCGTTAGTATCTCTTTTTCAGTTGGGGTGTAATTGGCTTCTGATCCTCGATAGCCCCGGCTCCAGAAACCCAGAGGTCGACCTCGAGTTTCTTCTGGGGTTTTCTGCCAGAGGCTCCAGGTGAGGCCATGCTCCCCAGCTGCAGTGTAAAGTATGTTTTGCACAGCTGGTCCGGTACGGACAGGCCCAAGGGCTACTGCACAAGCTATTTCCTGTTTGATTTGTTCAAAGGCCTGTTGTTGCTTGGGGCCCCACTCGAAATAGTTTCTCTTTCGAGTCACTCGATACAGAGGACTCACAAGCTGACTATAGCCTGGAATATGCATTCTCCAAAATCCCACAAGGCATAGGAAAGCTTGTGTTTCCTTTTGCTAGTTGGCGGAGACATTGCCGTTATTTTGTTGATCACATCTGTTGGAATATGGCGACGTCCATCCTGCCATTTTACACCCAAGAACTGGATTTCCTGTGCAGGTCCCTTGACCGTACTCTGTTTAATGGCAAAACCAGCTTTCAGGAGAATTTGGATTACTTTTTTCTTTTTCTCAAAAACTTCTTCTGCTGTGTTGCCCCACACGAGGATGTCATCGATGTACTGCAGGTGTTCAGGAGCTCCCCCTTGTTCCAGTGCAGACTGTATCAGTCCATGGCAAATGGTAGGGCTGTGTTTCCACCCCTGGGGCAGTCGATTCCAGGTGTATTGGACACCCCTCCAAGTGAAGGCAAACTGCGGCCTGCATGCTTTTGAGAAACTCGGGTGATTAAGAAGCTTCACAGGCTACTACTGAGCCTTTGAAGTCCGCAGCTTTGCTCACCTGAAAATACAGACATCACTTCTGCTCTCTGTTTTGCATGAGCCTGAAGTTTACACTTCAAGGTTACAGATGACTGGCCACATTTCCCAAATTGCTAACAGCACTGGAGCTTAGCAAGAAGAGAAGAAGGTTACGAGGAGTAGTCAGCATGGATTCACCAAGGGGAAGTCGTGCTCGACCAACCTCATTGCCTTCTATGATGGCATCACCAGCTGGGTAGATGGGGGGAGAGCAGTGGGTCTCTACCTTGACTTTAGCAAGGCTTTCGATACTGTCTCCCATGACATCCTGCTAGCAAAGCTGAGAAAGTGTGTGACAGATGAGTGGACAGTAAGGTGGGTTGAGAACTGGCTGACTGGCCGAGCTCAGAGGGTGGTGATCGGCAGTGCAGTGTCTATCTGGAGACCTCAGACTAGTGGTGTTCCCCAGGGGTCGGTGCTGGGTCCGGTCTTGTTCAACATCTTCATCGACGACCTTGATGAGGGAATAGCGTCCACCCTCAGCAAGTACGCTGATGACACAAAGCTGGGAGGAGTGGCTGACACGCCAGAAGGCTGTGCTGCCATTTCAGCGAGACCTGGACCAGCTGGAGAGATGGGCAGGAAGAAACCAGATGCGGTTTAATAAGAGCAAGCGTAGAGTCCTGCACTTGGGAAGGAACAACCGCATGTATCAGTACAGGCTGGGGGATGACCTGCTGGAGAGGAGCTCTGAGGAGAAGGACCTGGGGGTCCTGGTGGATGACAGGTTGACCATGAGCCAGCAGTGTGCCCTGGTGGCCAAGAGGGCCAATGGCATCCAGGTGTGCATTAAAAGGAGAGTGGCCAGCAGGTCAAGGGAGGTGATCCTCCCCCTCTACTCTGCCCTTGTCAGGCCTCACCTGGAGTACTGTGTCCAGTTCTGGGCTCCCCGGTACCAAAAAAGACAAGGATCTCCTGGAAAGAGTCCAGCGGAGGGCCACAAAGGTGATACAGGGCCTGGGGCATCTTCCCTATGAAGAAAGTCTGAGAGACCTGGGTCTGTTCAGCCTGGAGAAGAGAAGACTGAGAGGGAATTTCATCAATGTGTATAAGTACCTGAGGTGTGGGAGACAGCAGGATGTAGCCAACCTCTTCTCAGTGGTTTGTGGGGCTAGGACAAGGGGCAATGGCCGCAAGATAGAGCACAGGAAGTTCCGCACCGACATGGGAAAGAACTTCTTCACGGTGAGGGTGACGGAGTACTGGAACAGGCTGCCCAGGTAGATTGCGGAGTCTCCTTCTTTGGAGATATTCAAGGCCCGTCTGGACGCCTACCTGGGCAGCCTGCTCTGAGGAACCTGCTTTGGCAGGGGGGTTGGACCCGATGATCTTTCGAGGTCCCTTCCAACCCCTACAATTCTGTGATTCTGTGTGATTCTGTATAGAAAGTCACTGGAAATTGGTGCACCGGAGCTGGAAAGAGGCTCGTATAGAAAGTCGTTGGAAATTGGCACACTGACCGGAGATGTAAACAGGCTCATATAGAAAGTCACTGGAAATTGGCGCACCCGAGATGGAAAGAGGCTCGTATAGGAAGTCGCTGGAAATTGGTGCACCAGAGCTGGAAAGAGGCTGAAGCTGAGAGAAGCAGACCCGCGCACACAACTGCCCCTCACTGGCTGAAGGTAAGCAGTTGTGCGCTATGGGGAATCATATGTCCTTAGAAACAAAAAAATGTCCTGGTAACCTTAAAGCTTATTCCCTTTATTAACAATCAGACTGTTTATGATGCTGAAACATGGGACCAAATAGAGGTCAAGCTGCGGGACTCTGCTACTAAAAACGACAAGGTTGCGGCAGAATTGCTCAGCACCTGGCGAGCAGTCTCTGAGGCCTTAAAGAGCCACGTGGGACCCTAATCACAGACATGTGGTTTGCCAGACAGTGAGGGAGCTGCAGGCTCATTTACTGATCTGCCTGCTGTGCCATTGGCCCCTCCGCTGCTACTGCTGTCGCAGGCCTTTGCTGTTACACTTCCTGGTGACCTGGATGTTCCTTTTGATCCAGGCCCTATAGGCCCTGAAAAGGAGCCGGATCTGTTTCCCTTTGATCCGGGAGGAATAGGCTACATAAGGCCCGAAGGCTGAGTTGCTTAACAACTTAAAGTGAAACATATTGTTCCCACGACTAGCCCTGGAACTCCCCGGTGTTTGTAATCAAGAAAAGGAATGGAAAATGGAGACTGTTATATGATCTGAGAAAAATTAATGAAGTCATGGAAGATATGGGAGTACTTCAACCAGGATTGCCATCTCCAACTATGCTCCCCCAGTCATGAACATTAATAGTAATAGCCTTAAAGGATTGTTTGTTAAACACTTGCCAGAATTCAGAAAACTTTGCTATGTTTATGTTTCAATTGTTACCTTTTCTGATTGTATTTTTGCATGTGTTCATGCAGGAGAAAAAGCAAAGGATGTGTGTGAACATCTTCTGTCAGCTTTTGAGAAATTAGGAGTTACAAAAATGATTAAAACAGATAACGGGCCAGGATAGGGGGCCCGTGCAACTGACTCTTTTTCAACAGATGGGTATTCAACATCTGACAGGTATACCTCAATCTCCCTAGGGATCAAGCAATTATTGAACAGGCCTATGGTACCCTAAAAGTTACGCTTCTAAAACAAAAAAAGGGGGAGTAAGGGTGTGACCCCCAAGAAAAGATAGCTAAAGCATGCTATGTTCTTAATTTTTTTAATCAATGGACATGTTATAAGTTACTTTCTCATAGAATCAAACTATTTCAAGATTTTTTTAATAAAGTGAGAAAGCTTTATTAATTGAGTAATTAAGTAAGCAGACACAAGCAAAACAGCGCTGGGCGGCCGGGGAGTCTCAGCTCCACCCACGGCACGCGCTGGAGTGACAAACTATTTCATATTTGTACAGCAGAACACTGAATATTCAATTAACGCCTATACATATTCATTACCCAATCCCGCCTTCTCTCGCTTCGTATGCTGATTAGCTTATCAGTCCTTTGCGCTTGCGCAGATTCTTCCAAGAATTGTGGGCAGGGGTCTTTGGGACGTGGGCAGTGGTCTTTGGGAGGAAGGCCGTAGGTCTTCCTCGCAGTGTATTTTTCATCTTTGGCCTGGAATGTAGTGATTTGACAGGCTTGCAGTTTCTTTATCGGCCTGAGCTAGTTTATGTTCTTGTTGTCCATCTGTTTTTCTTTCTGCCTGGGACGTGATGGTCTGGCAAGCCTCTGCAACCAGTCTCCACACATCCTTCGCCTCCTGGCCCCCCCCAACAGCACATCCTTCAGACTCAGACAACCTCCTCCCCAGCCAACAGATAACCTTGACTATATATTCTATTCCAATCTCAGTATGCAGACAACAATTTATTCTACTGTCTAATTAACTAAGCATTATTTTACACTTAACTATTTACTTGCTTGTTTCAGAGTCCCAGTTACATAGTCTCTGACAGGTTATATTATAGATATATTCTGATAGGTTCGGGTATTGTTCTGCGGTGAATTTGTTTTAACATGAGATCACAAGGTCTCTGTACAAATCAGGAATTTTACTTAACCCTGTGATATCACAGTCTGTTCGCTTAACCGCATGTCTCAACCTTTGTTATTGTGTAACTTCCCCCTCCTTACTCAATGAACAAATATTCACAATTTATTACAGACAGAGGAAGGTCCTTGCATCTGTCCATGCAAGAGAAAAGGCTCCAGACAGATCTGGGAGAAACTCAGTTAAAGAAAGGGCACAAGTCATGGTAAAAAATTAAAGCACCAATCATTGGGAAGGGCCCTACACTCTAATAACTTGGGGCTGAGGTTGTGCTTGTGTTTTAACAGGAGCCGGTCCTAGATGGTTGTCAGCACGATGGGTCCGTCCAGCCGTCTCATCATCTGCCTTAACATGATCACAGCATTCTCCTCCGTGGTTTGGATTCCAGCTCAACCAAAAAAACGCTGTATGGGAGGGTCCCGCTGGCATATGCAGGACCCACAAACAAGGACTCCAGGAGTTGGAGGGGCAGCCAGAGCCCCCCCCCCGGCTGGGCAGCACTCAGTGCCTACCTCTTCTAGGGATGTGGTTACAAAGTTTGTTGAAGATACAATGAGTATGCCTGGTAGTTTTTCTCTGTGTTTCAGTTTGTGTTAATCGTCCTTTCTTACTTTGTGTTAATCGCACTTTTTTATGTTAATAAAGAAGGGGGAGATGTGGGAGTGTGGCCATGGGGGTCAAAAAGCCCCATGGCTGGTGATAATATCAGACTCTTAACGATGAGACCATCAGGAATGTAAAGAGTTTAGAGGGAACAAAGAGGGGTGATTCAAGAGACGCCTTGCTGTCTCCGGTTGCTTGTTCTCCAGCCCTTGGGGCATGGAAGTTGCTGGGTGTTTGTGGTTGCCGGGCAAAGCTGTTGAAAAGTGGAAAAGGACTTTTGAGTGGTAAAGGACTGCTGTGGGGGAATGGTATAAGAAGGGAGCCTGTCCTCAATATGGGGAGGCAACAGATATATAATGAAGTTACGTCATCAGTAAGGTAGTAGCAGTTACTGATATTAAAAGAACCCTGGTGTCCGTGTGGTCTGTATGCCATAAGTTGTGAGGCACATCTAGTTACAGCCTGAGTGTCAAGAAAGGCTGGCATTCTGGGGAGGATTTAGAAATTTTAAAAGGGGGTGTTCTGCTGAAGAATGGGATTAGAAATTAGAGAGCGACTGATTAAGAATAAATATGTAGGCAACACTCATTGCTTAATATGTGCTACATTTGCAATGTACTGTGCCTGTGCTGCATTTAGGCCTCCAGATGAGTCCCTGGGACCCGAAGGACCAGATCAAACCAACCTTATGGTTTGGACTGTGACCAAGGGCTCAGAGAGAAGGAGAACTGTTTATAAAAGGGCTTAGAGATAAGGAGGACTGTTTATAAAAGGATAAGATAAGGGATGTCAAACATGCAAGGCCTCAAGATAACAGGAGACCCTCGGACCCTGAGAATCAGACCAAACCAACCTTATGGCTCAGATTGTGACCAAGGTCTCAGAGAGCATGCACAGGGAGACGAGGTGAAAAGTTCAGCTCTGATGAAGACATCTTACTTCATCCCGAAGACCACCAGAGAGTACTACGCAAGCACAGAAGGACTGATAAGATAATTAGCATACGAAGCGAGGCTAGGCTAGGCAGAGCTAGGAAATGAATATGCATAGATGTGTTGCGAAACTTAATGCATATGTAATATTTTAGGGGACAAAAAAGAATGCAAGCGAGCAAATTGTGCGCACGACTTCGGTGGGACTACCCCCTGTGGTGCTGCCCAGCGCTGAATAAACATACCTACTTCACAATCTTACTGATTGTGGAGTCAGTTTTTCGCGAGTCACTCCTTTATAAAGATCTCCAACAATGTAAAAATTAGATGATTTAAAAAAAAAAAATGGGGTCTTTCAGAATATTTCATTTTGCTTTAATCTTTTAAAATGTAATATATCTGTAGTATTGAGTTACAAATAAAATGGTGTGGTTTCAAAATGAGAAACTGGAACACTAGAGGCTGACTAGCATTAGAGATTTTCAGAAGAAAATTGCCGTGTCCTGAGATTTCTACATTTCTGTGGAGTTCTTTGTTTTGTGCCTACATTTTTTTTCCCCTGGTGCTTTGTTACTGTGCTGTGAGAACTGTAATAGTGTGTAAACTGAAACATCAAATACCTCCCACCATCAGAAGATGTCTTTGGCTTATTTTGGAGGTCTATATGTTTGTGTTCAAGCAGGATACTCAAATCACACACAGAGTTGTGACAAGGATCTAATAAGTTTGAAAGCACATGAAACCTGATTAAATGATGTTTCTAATTAGAGGCAGGTATTATTTATCAGAAATGCTAAAAGTTTTTAAATTAAATTTGAGGGCTGAGAGGGTCAGATAACATGCACAAATTAGTTTAATCCTAATTCTCGTATGAATGGAGCATGTGGTCTAGGAACTCTGCTGCAGTAAAGCTATTAAATGGGGGATTTGTGGACGGGGCAAAGGAAATTTTCACCCCCACAGCTGAAATGCCAGGGAAATTGCTCATTGGGCAGGTCAAAAGATATTTTGTGAGGGCCTCCTCTGAAAGGTGCTGTGGGGTACTGGGATAACCTCCCATCCTTAATACTGAAAGGTGAAAGTGGGATGCATTACTGCTTGTTTTCCTGGCACCCTTATGGGGTTTGCAGGAATCATTTAGGGATGATCCCTAGGATGTGTGCACACTGCAGGATGCATGGCACAGCTCAGCACACGGGTATCTTCACTGAAGGCACACCACTGAGCTTGTCCCAGCACAAGCTGGAGCTGTGGTGGCCCCATTAATGTGCACGTTTACTTCCACTCCTATAACCTTTGTCTCTGTTTCTCTGGTTGCTGTATCCCAGCCCCAATTCTCAGTTCCCTGCACCTTCTTGTTCTTCCTAGACCTGGACAGACATCCCTAAGGGTCTGCCGTATCTAAGATCCCAGGTGGATGACCTTGCCTAGGAGAACTACTCTGGGCACTGTGATGCACATGTGCCCCGTGAGCTGGGTGGCAATGGGGACGTTGCTGGGTCATGTTAAGGTCACCTGAGTTGTATCAGGTGTTGTCTGAAGTTCAGCTCTCCCAGTGGACACATGTGATGTTATCTCCAGGTGCCAAACAGACTCCTGGTTGAGGACTTCAGACAACAACAGAATCTGCCTTTTGTTTTTTCAGAGACTGAGTTATGGACTTAGAAACAGGGTTATGGTTTGTGACATTCAGGGCTGCACATCCCAGTTTATTGATTTATTTGTCCATACCAAGGATATTTTTTTACTAGTTTGTCTTGGCTATGGTGGAAGCTGGGGCCAAGGGGTGTGAACACGGAGTGGGGTTAGTGCCCTCAGTGCAGGGGACGGATGAGACTACGGTTTATGCAGGGATATATTTTAGCTGAAGCACTGATGCTTGTGAGGAAAGGGATGGGACAGAAAGACATAAGAGCATTTTGCCAGACTTCTGTGTTTCATTTGCAAGTGTGTGTACTGCAAAGAGCGCAGCCAAGGGCTGGAGATTTGTTCAGGCTGGGCTTCCAGAGAAGAAAAGCTGGAGAGCCAGGATTAGGTCAATGCTCAACTCATGCAGAGGAAAGCAAAAGATGAAGTGGGAGTTAGAGACCTGATCAGAGTTATGGCATGTCAACAGGGAAGCAGAGCCAAAGTCATGGCCAGTTTCTGCAGTTCATACTCAATTATTCAATTAGAAAGAGGTGGAAATGTGTTGGTGTCTGAGATGTGTTCCCAACTTCACCCCATGTGTGTGAATAACACCCCGTTCTCTCTCAGTGCTGGGTGGGTGAGCCAGTTTGCATCTCACCTCTAGGCTGGGCAGTTTTGTGGTTAGTTGCACATATTGAAGGGATTTGGAAGAGCATGGCAGCAGGTCTTGGGAATTTAAAATTTAATTTTATTTGTTAAAAGTTATTTAAAAATTAAAATACAATTTTAAGTTTTAGAATTTGTTCAGGACACATGTTCAGGATCTGTATGTTTTTAAAATAAAATGCTATATTCCTCATTTTTGGTTATCAGTGTGTACCTGTAAGGAAACAGCTTTCAGGTGGGGTTCTGGTTGTGAAAAATATTGCTGCAGAATGAGAAGTAGAGCTGAATTTTGTTTATTTCACTTGATTTGGTTGCCTTATTGTGAATTTGTGCTCGATATGTATTCTTAACAGAGGCTGGTCTTAGATTTGGGATAACCTTTATGAAACTGGTGATTACAGAGCTATGGTTATTTTCAAATGTTCTTCTCCTATGATGGAGAGTATTGGTATCACTTTATTTGAATACCTTAAGTTCAAGTTTTCTGTGGTGCTTTATGCTTTTTTCATTCCCTATATTATTGTTCAAGTTACTTTTACAGGACTTGAAAGAAGCATTGCAGATCCAAGCTTATAGCTGCACTTTGGCATGACGGTAAAGGAAAATAGAAAGTTTGCATCAGCTTGTTTTACTCGCAGTGAATTTTCACAGAGAAGAATATGCCTTATCTATAGCCAAGGTGAGGTTTAGTGCTAGATTCTATTGTAATGCTCAATGCAACATTTTGTTTCTATGAAGGTTTCCAATTGTGTGGAGGAAATGTCTAACTAGTGTCAACTTATTTAAGTGCTCTATTCTTAGGCTTGTGTGGCCTTGAGTGCCTTGTTGACAGCCAATGCTTGGGTAATATAGGGTTTCTGAGACTAAAGGATGCATAATGAGACATAATATAAATTTGCCAGTTGTACTGAGACCAGGCAAAGGCTGGGATTAGTTTGGAGGGTAATGAAAAGTTGAATTGGAAAGCCAGGGTTTTGGCTGTAGTTTGCCAGCTGCAAAGAGAAGAGCCGAGGTCTGCTTCCACTTGGTTTGAAACCCTTAGTCTGAAGGCCTTGTCTGGAGCCAAAGTCAAGGGTAGATTTGGGGTCAAGATGCACTTAAGGGTCCTTGTTATGCACTAAAATACTTCATGAGGCTGCTCTGGGATTTCCTGTGTTTCTAGGAAGAGCTGAAATGCTACAGTGACACCATCAATGAAAGAAACACACTATCAATAACGTTGTCCTTGACATCAAATATGTCATCTCTGGGCCACGGATTATATTTTCCACATCTGTGGTATAAGCAAAATACCAAGAGTGATCCTCATGCGCCAACTTGAGTAAATACTGCTTTCTAGGCTGGGTACTCTGAGTTCCCATCCCGTGCTGTTCCTCTGGCAAAGCCACTGAGCCCAGTCTTCCCTTTTTGCCATTAGGGATGATAAAGCAGAGCCTACCTCAGAAGCTACCAGAGAGATTTTAGTAAAGATTTTAGAGCATCTTGGCTAAAATGTTCATGAATGATTAATGCATTGCTTTGCTTTGTGCTATGAGAAGAGAAGAAAAGGTTAGATTTCCCTCTCTGTCTCTTTCTCTGGATATAGAAGAATATTGTTTGAGAGAAAGATGCATTTTATTGCTAAAAAAGCAGTTTCAGGTCACTGCACATATAGCAATAACAGCTCTATTTAGCAGAGTACTTTGTCAGAAGAAAACAAAAAAGATCAAATGCAGGGAGGGAAAATCAAAGAGTTATGATTTAATTGTTTTTTAAAGCCTAGTTTACCTAAATTCAGTGATATTTTTTCAAAGGAAAAAAGTACCACAGTAAAACAATTATTGTATTGTTTTTTTTTTGTTGTTGTTGTGGTTGTTTGAGTTCAATCATTAAACCCAAAGATCAATTATTCACACTGCTCTCATTACAGATTATACTAGAGGTAGAAGTTGTAAGACAGCTTTTTGGGTGGCCTGACCCAGAACCATTTAAGACATCTTTTGGTTTAAATGGATGTTAAGATCCTTAGCGAGTATGTGAATGATTAAAGAAAGACAGAATCACAGAATCACAGAATCGTCTAGGTTGGAAGAGACCTCCAAGATCACCGAGTCCAACCTCTGACCTAATACTAACAAGTCCTCCACTAAATCATACCCCTAAGCTCTACATCTAAACGTCTTTTAAAGACCTCCAGGGATGGTGACTCAACCACTTCCCTGGGCAGCCTATTCCAGTGACTAACAACCCTTTCAGTAAAGAAGTTCTTCCTAATATCCAACCTAAACCTCCCCTGGCGCAACTTTAGCCCATTCCCCCTCGTCCTGTCACCAGGCACGTGGGAGAATAGACCAACCGCCACCTCGCTACAGCCTCCTTTGAGGTACCTGTAGAGTGCAATAAGGTTGCCCCTGAACCTCCTCTTCTCCAGGCTAAACAGTCCCAGCTCCCTCAGCTGCTCCTCGTAAGACTTGTTCTCCAGACCCTTCACCAGCTTCGTTGCCCTTCTCTGGACTCGCTCAAGCACCTCCATGTCCTTCTTGTAGTGAGGGATCCAAAACTGAACACAGTACTCGAGTCGCGGCCTCACCAGAGCCGAGTACAGGGGGACAATCACTTCCCTGGACCTGCTGGCCACACTGTTTCTTATGCAAGCCAGGATGCTCTTGGCTTTCTT
This sequence comes from Nettapus auritus, assembly GCA_011076525.1. Classification (NCBI taxonomy): domain Eukaryota; kingdom Metazoa; phylum Chordata; class Aves; order Anseriformes; family Anatidae; genus Nettapus; species Nettapus auritus. The sequence goes on along the minus strand of MU016686.1, from coordinate 255,124 downwards.
GGCCCCCTGAGCACACTGCTGGCTCATATTCAGCCAATTATCAACCAAAACTGCCAGGTCCTTCTCTGCCTGGCAGCTCTCCAACCACTCATCTCCCAGCCTGTAGCTCTGCTTGGGGTTGTTTTGCCCCAGGTGCAGGACCCGGCTCTTGGCCTTGTTGAACTTCATACAGTTGTCCCTGGCCCATCGGTCCAGCCTATTGAGAGCCTTCTGCAGAGTCTTCCTACCCTCGAGCAGATCGACACACGCACCTAACTTGGTGTCGTCTGCAAACTTACTGAGGCTGCACTCGATCCCCTCATCCAGATCATCGATGAAGATGTTAAAGAGGACTGGCCCCAGTACCGAGCCCTGGGGGACTTCACTAGTGACCGGCCTCCAACTGGATTTGGCTCCATTCACCACAACTCTCAGGCTCGGCCATCCATCCAGCTCTTAACCCAACGAAGCGTGCGCCAGTCCAAGCCACGAGCAGCCAGTTTCCTGAGGATAATGTTGTGGTGAACGGTGTCAAAAGCCTTGCTGAAGTCAAGGTAGACCACATCCACAGCCTTTCCCTCATCCACTAAGCATGTTACCTTGTCATAGAAGGAGATCAGGTTTGTCAAGCCGCATGATGACACTCAATATAATCTGCTCCAAGAGATTCCCTAGCACTGAGGTCAAACTAACAGGCCTGTAGTTCCCCGGGTCTGCCCTCTGGCCCTTCTTGCAGATGGGCATGACATTTGCTATCCGCCAGTCAAGTGGGACCCCCCTGATAACCAGGACTGCCGATAAATGAAGGAAAGCAGCTTGGCCAGCTTTTCCACCAGTTCTGTCAGTACCCTCGGGTGGATCCCATCCGGGCCCATCGACTTGCGTACATCCAAATGCTGTAGCAGGCCACCAACCATTTCCTCGTGGATTGTGGGGGCCACATCCTGCTCCCCATCCCCTTCCACCAGCTCAGGGTACTGGGCATCCAGAGAACAACTGGTATTGCCGCTAAAGACTGAGGGAAAGAAGGCGTTAAGCACCTCAGCCTTTTCCTCATCTCTGGTAACTAAGTATCCCCCAGCATCCAGTAAAGGGTGGAGATTCTCCTTAGTCCTCCTTTTTGTGTTGATGTATTTATAAAAACATTTTTTATCTTTAACAGCAGTAGCCAGATTGAGCTGCAGATGAGCTTTGGACTTTCTAATTTTGTCCCTGCACTACCTCACAACATCCTTATAGTGCTCCAGAGTGGCCTGCCCTCTTTTCCAAAGATTATAAACCCTCTTTTTTCTCCTAAGCTCGAGCCACAACTCTCTGTTCAGCCAGGCCAGTCTCCTTCCGCGCCGGCTCATCTTTGGGCACGTGGGGACAGACCGTTCCTGAGCCATTAAGATTTCTTTCTTGAAGAGCGTCCAGCCTTCCTGGGCTCCTCTGTCCTTCAGAACAGCCTCCCAAGGGACTCTGCCAACCAGCATCCTGAACAGCTCAAAGTCAGCCCTCTGGAAGTCCAAGACAGCAGTTTTGCTGGTCCCCTTCCTGACTTCGCCAAGTATCGAGAACTCTACCATTTCGTGGTCACTATGCCCAAGACAGCCCCCGACAACCACATCTCCCACCAGTCCTTCTCTGTTAGTGAACAGAAGGTCTAGCAGGGCACCTCCCCTGGGAGGCTCACCAACCAGCTGCGTCAGGAAGCTACCTTCCACACTCTCCAGAAACCTCCTGGACTGCTTTCTCTGGGCTGTGTTGTGCTTCCAGGATATGTCTGGGAAGTTAAAGTCCCCCACGAGAACAAGGGCTGACGATTTCGCAACTTCTGTCAGCTGCCTGTAGAACTCCTCATCCGTCTCCTCATCCTGGTTCGGCGGTCTATAACAGACCCCGACCAGGACGCTAGCTTTGTTGGCCCTGCCGATCCTAACCCAGAGGGACTCGACCTTGTCATTCCCAGCCTCGAGTTCTACAACATCGAAAGACTCTCTAATATAGAGAGCCACACCACCACCCCTTCTGTGCTGCCTGTCCCTTCTGAAGAGTTTATAGCCAGTCATTGCAGCACTCCAGTCATGAGAGTGGTCCCACCAAGTTTCCATGATGGCAACCAAATCATAGCCTGCATGCTGCACAATGGCTTCCAGCTCCTCTTGTTACCCATGCTGCGTGCATTAGTGTAGATGCACTTCAGTTGGTCCTTTGCCTTCTCCCTCAGCCTTGCCATTGTTCCCCATGGCACACCTCCAACAAGCTTTATTTCATCCCCGTCCCCCTTCTTACCTAGTTTAGAGCCCTCTCAATGAGCCCTGCTAGCTCCTGGGCTAGGATCTGTTTTCCCTTTGGAGACAGTTGGGACCCGTCTGTGGCCATCAGGCCGGGTGCTGAGTAAAGCGCCCCATGGTCAAAAAACCCAAAATTTCTGCGTTGGCACCAGCCTCTGAACACGTGGCTCAGAGGCTGGTGCCAACACAGAAATTTTGGGTTTTTCGACAGATCTTTGAAAATTAGAAGAAAAGATCTGAGTGTGAAAAGTCCTACAAGACGTGTGTGAGAACTAACTCATCTGCATGGCTTGTGCTCAGACCAGTTTGGTGGAGAGTTGTTGAGGCCTGAGGCACAAAGAAAGCTGTTTGGGCAGCAGAAGCCAACTTGGGGGCTGTGAAGTGATTTGTTTCTATTTCCTTGTATCAATTTGACAAGTCAAGTCAGCATTACAGCGCTGAAATAAACACAGTTGGGAGTTTATGTGAGTTCAGGATGGCATAATCTGTATGTTTTGGACATGCTAGGGGAAGGAGAAGAAACATTTGAAGCCAACTTGCCAACATGTTTCTCATTTGACATATCAACAAGTTAGTTGAGGTAATGGGAGAGATAAATGTTTTAAGTTATAAATGCTTAAGAAGCTGAGAGTCTGGAAGAGGGAATTAGTTTTGAAGTTGAGCAGTCATTACAGCCAGATACATGGGATGGTGTGAGAGGACTTGGACACTAGTGAAGACCTTGATGCCCACTGGCATGTCCTGAGACAGGTGCCCTGGCTGGCACTCGGGGCACAAGGTGTTTGGCTTCCTGCAGAGCAGACATGCACAACGCAGAGGGCAAGCAGGAGTCCTTTTCGGCCAGAAATGTTGGTCCTTTGGGCTGCACACAGCCTGCCAAAATGTTCAGCCACCTGGCGGCCCCCTCTCCCCGGCTCCTGTCCTGCGGCACAGGCAGAGAGCTGCAGCTGGATGAGCTGCCCTGACTGGCAGCTGGCTCCTGGGACCAGGCCTCGCTGTGCTGGGACCAGGCCTGCTCAGAAATACTGCTCCTATGGAGCTTTCCAGCCAAAGATGGAAAAATCCATGTTGAGAACTGAGCTGACAATGAGGGAGATAGAGGGGAAAAGTGTTATCAACACCAATGTTATCACACCTGAATTAAATTCATGGTTTCTCTCAGAAATGTGGGAGTTTGAGGGCTTCTGGTGCCCACAGGGCTGGATAAAGCTGAGGATCTGTCCAAAGCTCCTGAGCTTGCTCTTGACTCAGAGCCATTGGGTTCCTGTTCAAAGCCTGGTGAAGTCGGAGGAAGCGTGGATTGCTCTGTAGTCCTCTGTCACTCAGCCACTGGAACAGGTCACCCACTGAGCTGAAGCTTTTGGGTTTTCATCAGTTTTAAAAACTAATTGATATGAATCATGATAATGTAGATCTTGCCTTTAGCAGTCAGCAAAGTCACTTACAGAACTGCAGCCTTTATAAGACTGGAGATATCTCAGCTGTGTCACTAGAACTCAAGGTCAGGAAAACCTTCAGGGATTTATGAACACAGAGCAATTTTTCCTTGTTCAGAAAGCCTCTTAATACTTTCTGCAGCATATACCTTCTTTTATCTCTGGACTTTCTGATCATGTTTCATCTTCCATTTCCTAAGGCTTCAGTTGGTTCTAGAAACTGCCCCGTCCTCACCTTGGAAAGGCGTGTTGAAGTGCCTTGTTTTCTGTTTTACAGGTAGGGAACCTGAGAGTAGGGCCATTTAAGGCTGGCATGTTTGCCAGTGATTATGGAAATATCTGTAATTGCACATCTTGACAGTGTGATTTTATGATGTATGTGTGTTGTTTTAAGTCTGTTGAAGTCAGCAGGAGACAGGGAAGCTTAGAAAGGAGGAAAATCAAGCCGCACATCTTGGGGTAGGTGTAAGGATCAAATGCCCCTATTTCAGCCTACTGACTTCAGTCACTCCGTGATTCAGTCCTTCCCTCTGCAGAGTGAAGCCACGATTATGCTGCCGAGAGCTAGGGATGGGACCTTGGCAAATTAAAGAGCTCTTCAACCCTTCTCCTCCGTCCTGGCCACCCATTGCAGCACCCCTGGAAGTGCCTCCTGCCTGGGATCATCGTGCCCGCTGGGTTCCCCAGCAATGATGGTGATTCATCGAGCTATAGGGTTGGGCTGGCAGTAGGTACAGCCATAGCCAGACCCTGCCATGGGCTGCCTTACCTGGGGTGGGCTGATGCCAACCAGCCCTTCCCTCTCTGCCCACTCAGACCCAGAGTTTCTTCTCATTTTCACATCCATCTGCGAGTTTTGGCCATGCGTTCAGTCCCTCCTTCAAGGCTGCTCCCATATTTGCAGTGTATTTCTGAATCGCATAAAAAGTAGCTGGTGAAATTTGCAGAGGCAAGCAGAGATAAGTGTCCTATAAAAGCCCTGTTTTAGAAGCTTAAACAGGGTTAAAGCATCGGAACAGTCTCGTCTAAAAAACGGAGTTACTGGAATGTCAGTATTGCTATTGGTAAAATAAAATGGATTTCAGGTCTTTATTATGCAATCAAAATACTCAAATCACCATTTGAACTAAATGAAAGTTTACTGTGTATGCACGTAATTGTTTTTCCTGCTACCTATTACTTGATTGGGGTTGGGTAAGGTTAGCAAAAGAATTAAATTAATTTTCTTTGAAAATTAGGCATTATGAAGTAAGAGGTATAAAAGTTACATTACACACGTCAAACGTCTCAAGGGCTTGGTTTATAGACTTCTTTATATTTTCATTTAAATGTTTATTACTTTCTTGGTGTCATTTCCACTTTTGTATCTCCATACTCATTACACTTTTATTATCTCTTTTATAAAATCAGTGGCTGCAAACCAGAGAATTTTGTTGTTGAAATAAATAGATCCAAATATATCTATCCATAAATTAAATATCGTGGCTGTGAAAAGGACTTTTCTGAAGTCATCAAGCTTAAACTGAAGGCAATTAGTAGCTGACCTTTCATTTTTATGGACCGTGGCATGCAGTACATTCATCTGACTTGGCAGATTTGAAATTATCTGAGTGATAGCTGAACTTCATTGAAAAATACATTAGTAATATTAGTGCTCATGAAAGGCAACAGATCGACAGCCTCAGAAATCAAATGCTCACAAGCTAGATGCAAAACCCACTGAAGTCAATTATAAGTCTCTTGGCTTCAGTGGGTTCAGGATGTGGGCCTTTGTCACTGTAGTTTGTACAGCCTTTTCAGGGGCTGCACAAATTTCAGCCAGTGGTTGTTCACATAATTCAACTGATGCATGCTCCCAAACATGCCATGAGACCCGTGGGTGGAAAGTGCTGTCACGGAGCAAGGGAGACCTGATCACAAAACCCAGCAAGTCAAAGAGATGAGAAGACAAAGGAGAACCACTGGGCTATCTCAGGAAACTGGTGAAAATGGAAACGCTACCTTAGCTGAAGTGTGTCCATACACAGTCACCCTTGCCAGCATTAGGGAAATTTTGTGCCTGGTCAAGCAGCTAGGGATGTTTGTTATTGTTCTTATTACAAAAATATTCACTGGCTGTAGAGACAGACAGAATGAAGAAAAGGTGTTTATGATCAGTGCTGTGAATTGATAGCTGTTGTACCCATGATTAAAGGAGACATATGGTTTATATTGCCAGGGAAAGTTCTGTCAATGTCTAGTCAAAGTGGGATTCAGCTAGTTGGTGTAGGAAAAGCCCCAAACATCTGTCAGAGCTGTAACATCACATCCAGGCAGCCACTCGGTGTAAATGTGAGGATTTGTGGTAATGCAGAGTCCATGTGATCCTGGGTATCTACCACATCCCGGGGGCTGGGCCAGGAGACGTAACAAGAACAGGCACAGCCCAGCAGGAGCTTGGCCCTCAATGAACTCAGCTGAAATTTCCACAGCTTCAAACCATAGGTAAAAATAAGACAGTCATACTCCTTTTTCACACCAGAGCTGAGTTTGAGCTACATGACTTGACTTTATAGTATCATGAGTGCCAGTGTTGACTGAGATCATGGGTACTCTAATTCTGTTATTTAGATTTATTTGTGGAGTCTGCCAGTCTTCTCCAGGCTTACTAGGAAAATGAGGTGGTGGTGAGGAAACTAATCATCTTATGAGAAGTGAGCTGCAGGAAATTAGCCCAGTGGTCTGAACAGTGAAATGCAGCATTTGGTAATGATCAGGCTTCTGGTGTATTGAGATTTTGCCTATTCAGCTGACCAGTATTGCCTTGTATTGTGCTCATGTTTTCCCATCTGTTTGTCTGTATCAATCTTTTATTTTATTTCATGTTTCAATCCAAAGCTACTTTGGAGTCGGGCCATCTTTTTGGCTTGAATATGTATATCAGTCCCAGTGGGATTTATGATTATGACTTCCATAAGGAACACAATATGAATAATAATATGAATAAAACTAGATAATATAATTAAGCTTGCCATAGAACATCTAGTACAAATCCTATATCTAAAAATAGAATGCCACAAGCAAGAGTGATGTTCAAATTCATTTCAAGTGATTTATTTATTTTTTTGTCACTGGTATTTGCAAGCAGACGGGGGAACTATATTTCAGCAAACTTGCCTTTCCACTTATAAATATTCTAAACTGTATTTTTATGAAATAACTGTTGAACTGTGCCCATCCCTGCTACTCCACAGTGAACCTCCCAACGCATATTAAGCAGGATGCCAGTAATTATGTGGTCTTGTAGTTTTGCCTGATGAAACAGAGAAAGCTTTGAGATCTAGCTCCTTGTGTGGTGGACAAAGCATTTCATTACATTTAAGTAATGAGCACAGTGTTCCTTTTTAGCAGTCATTATTGTTGTTGGAGAGGGAGAAGAAAGATTGTGATCCAACACATCACTCGCCTTAAATGGGATTTGAAGTAATGAATAGTTGTGGTTGTTGGTAGTGACAGTTTATGGAGCTGTTGGCTATTGCTGCTGATCCTAATGACCAGTATTTCGCCAGGTAGTGTTATTTGCATAGTGGTAGCACTCTGTGTGCTGATCATGAGCAGGACATTCTGGAAGATGCTGCACAAAAGATCATTTCCGCCCCCAAGAATTTACAGCCCAATTACAGTATGGTCTGTTCCTTACTGTAAGGAATGTGGCAACGGACAGCTAGGTAGGAGACCCAGAGGAAGAGTGGTCTGTTGACAGCCCAGTGGTCCAAGTGAAATAAATTAAGGGTTCAACTGAGACAAGTGGCTTGGGAACTTTATTTTGGAATTATTAACCTTAGGTATTATCAAGTTTGAGTTCTGTTTTGAATGTAGGAGTGTTTTGCTTTGGTGGTGGTCTGAAATTCTAAAAAAGAGGAGCACAGGGAAGACTGTAAAGACTCAAAGTTTCATGATCTACTTACTTGAAAACACTAATGAAGTAAAGAGTAGTCTATTTTGAGAAGAAAAGCTCTGTGTGCGTAACTGAGGAAATTTGCTGGGCCTGACCAGAGGATGAGACTACAAAAGGGACATATCTCTCCAGCCACTAGAGAGATGGGAAGAAGGAAAAAGAAATCATCTTTTTCAGAGGTAAGTAGGATCCTGGTTTGACAAAAAGACTTAAATTCAAGTTCAAACCATGCAGAAACAGGGAGAGAGCACCACAGAAGCGCATAATGCCATTCTTTTACCTGGACTTTATTTGTTCTGTTGTGTAAGTAAAGGACGAGAGTTAGAGACCTTTGCAAGGTCTGTGGATTGCATTCCTCACTTCGATGGCATCTCTGGAAGCAATCTGTAAATCAGTGCTCATGAGGCTTGGGTGAGACTTGCACAACTGGGGAGTTAGGGAGAACTGGTGCTGTCTGGCAGGATACGATGTCTTGGTCAAAGTTGGTAACGAGTGCTCTTCGGAGCCTGATGTTAGCTCCAGTTTACATTCCCTCCTGTCTCAGGAGGCTTTGGAAGGACAGGGATTCATAAGCATGCACATTGCTCACTGTCACCAAAGGGAGCCCTGCGCAGGACGTGTCCTCTGGTGTGTCCCTGTTAAAAGGGTAGCATGTCCTGTGCTGATGGCTGTACCCAGCAAGGGCTGGGGTTAGTTAGGATGAAGCCAGGAGCCTTCCAAATTTTCTTTTCTCTCAGCTTGCTTACTGGCTATCCAGTAAAATATCCCCAGACCATTTTCTGCTTGTTCCCTTTGAACAGCCTTCCTTGATAAAATGCAGAGAGCAGTAAATGCACACCTCCTGTAGCTGTCACTTTGAATATTGAATTAGTAAAGCTTAATAAGTCCCCCATTAGTTTGTTGCACTATGGAGAAAACAGGTGCTTTTCTGCATAAAATTTTCACACAACACAGCAGGAGTTGCACTTTAAGCTTAAATGGCATGCACTTAGTTATCTAATTTTTGCACGTTAATCCTCTCAAGATGTCTGTTAACATAAACCTCATTATTTAATGTTCCTTTAGCATCTGCAAATGTATGATTCAGTGTTTTAAAGGAAATTGGAAGACCACAGAGTATTGTATTATGACTCATAATATCAATACAATTTAAAGGCATGTAAAATAGCTTAGCTGACTCCTTGACACTGTGGCACATGGCACAGAAACATGCCACCCTCCAGTCAAACAAAAAAAAGTCTTATCTCTGCTAACTGCATATGTACTTATGTTCTTAGACAATCACATCTATAGCAACGCTTTGACAACTGTCTTCATGTGAATGTGTTTTGTTAAGGAAAAAATGAGATTCTCACTGAAAATAAACATCTAAAAAGACACGGAGGTCTGAATGAGATCCACTAGACTTGTTTTTGATAAATGGAGATAAGCAGGCAGCTCCAGAAGGTAACTCACCTGATCACAAGCTAAGAGAATTCACATCTAACCCTTATGCAAACACCAGTGTTGAAACAGGCTTGAGTTTAAAGCTTTATTTAGCAAAAAGTGCATTCTTAAGGGACTTGTGGCATTCCTTTGCCTTTCTTATTCTGAATGGGAAATAGCAAACAGCCTATTGTCTCTGTTTTGGCATGTCTGAGGCCAGAAAATGTGTCAGAGGTCCACTGTGGTACTGAAATTCAAGCCTTTATTTCCAGTCCAGAGGGATCTCGGATTTTTAAGCAAATGGCCAAACTTCTGGATATTTCTTTTGCAAAGCAAATTCCAATTCCATTTTTTTCTAGTGCTTGCAATAGTACCTTCCATCAGAAGATGCGAGCCCACTTAATAAGATCAAACTTTTACCAATAGAAAACTTACACAACAGAAATGGGAAAGATTGTACCAAAAGTATGATGATATATTCATGTATCATCACCATGCATTTCTACTCAAAATCTTAAATGTTATCTGTGGATGGGATGGAGCAGACTTGATGGAGATCGTGAAGAGAAAAGGAAGCACATTATAAATGTTTTTGCTCAAGAAGGCTGGAGTTAAATCTCCTGTGGACAGACTTAATCATGGATATACAACTTAAATCCTCCCATTAGCAATACTGTCTTAAACCTTGTGGGTTATTTTTTGCTGGTAATGTTTTTAACAGAAGGACTGATTAGCTGCTGGAGCAAACAACCAGAGAAAGCAGTGGATTCCTCTTCTCCTCAAGTCTTCATCTCAAAATTGGAAGTCAACATTGCTATGTTCAATACAGCAGCTACAGGATGAAATTTACAATCTGTATTACATGAGCTGAATGCTGAAATGTCCCTTCTGGCCTGAACATTTATGAATTTCAGTGTTTCTAAAGTGCCTACAGATCCTTGAATAAAAGGAACAATTGGAAGTGCAACATATTTTATGGGAGAGCTCCATCTGCCTTGTGTGGAGGTAAAGAAAACCTCACACATTCATACAGCGAGCTCAGGTACACGCACGTTTTATTGAACTTGTTACAACTTTCAACCAAGTGGGTGCCTAGACATAAATAAGCAAGGCCAGGCTAGTTTTACTAAAATACATATTTTTCTCACCTTGACAGGCATGCAAGGGGCTGAAATTGCCTGTGTATCGAGGACAATTTTAACAGCAAGACCGTTCACCTCAAGGGACCACTCTCACTTTTTTATTTAAAAGGAGAAAAGAAACCCTAGATTAAACATATGATGGCTTTATTATGTGAAATCCAATAGGAAATGAAGTAAGAATATCAGCCTGCTTTCATTTGGGTAGTTTCCTAGCAAGGGATTTTGTTTTAACTTGGAAGAGAGAAGCTGTGTCGGATGCTCCCTGCCCTTCACCTAAACATCAGGACCTCAAATTTAATTGTATGAAGGTTGTTGGGTGAGCTGGGTGGTACAAAAGGTAGAGCAGGCTTGATGGGAACTGTCTCTCAGGGTTTGATTCAGGTTCTGCAGCTTTGGAGGGGAAGATTTAGCTGTAGAAGCAGAGGGAAAAGACCCCTCTGAAAGACCGCAGCACATCTATTGGTTTGCTGCTCGTGTGCACATGGATGTGTGTGTGTCTGTACATACTTGCTGTATAAGCCAGCTAAATTGCATCTTCATGGACAGTTCAATGGAAAGTTAGCTTGAAAATTCAGTATATCATATTTCATAAATTTAATAGGGTTTTCATGATTTTACAAAGTGCTTCAACCAGACACTCATGGCTGGAGGCTGCACAGTAGGAGACCCGAAACACTGCATCTGTGTTTTTCAACTCTTGCCAGAATCCACTGAATTTGATCCGGAATGACTATGCATCTTTGGAATGTATATTCACTTTTCTCTTGCCTTATCCAAATAAAAAAGGGAGGGGGAAAAAAAAAGAGTCCTATGAGAATTCCATATGGAAACACTAAACTAGCATTATAAAGGATTTCCTATAATCAAAATTATGGTCACAAATTTTAGACTCGGACCACATTTGAAACAAAGGACCCTTTGTCTCCCTCTTTTTAATATTTTACACACATTTTTTAAAAATAGATATATATAAGCACATGCACACATATACAGATGCAAAAATGAATTTATATATTAGTTTGAGGCCCGTTTGCAGTCTTTTTTTTTTTTTTTGAGTTTGCAAAACTCCTAACAAGAGAAAACTTTCATTGTTCTGTGCATTAAATTCCCTGAAAATAAATATCCAGGGCAACTTCAAAAGCCCTTAATTAGAAGCACATGTATGGTGTTACAAATTTCTGGCTGAGGTGGCTGAGTTGTAATTTAATGTTATGATCTGCCATAAATATTATCCATAATGAGCAGACTTCATGTTACACTTCTGTACGTCAGATAACTGCAATATTTTTGTCTGCTTTTGTTCAATCACTAAACCTTAAGTGACATTTAAAATTAGAAGGAAGGAAGGAAGGAAGGAAGGAAGGAAGGAAGGAAGGAAGGAAAGAACAAGAAAGAAAGAAAGAAAGAAAGAAAGAAAGAAAGGACCAGTTTTCCCACCAGGGAACTGAACATTTTTGTCTTCCTAGCTGTAAAGAGAGCTATTGATTTTATTCTGTTTTCTTTGTTATACTTTAAAAATGTGGTAAACAGACAATAATGTGGAAATGATGGGGGAAGGGGAATAATAGGGATGGGAGGTTAGTGAGATGAATGCTGATTTTGAACATGTTTCTGATAGCAGCTTCCTGGAATAAGTGCTGTGTTTCCTTCCCCGAACCCCTCACAGCTCATTACTGCATGAAAGCCCAGATCATTTCTGTCCTTGTGCTATGCCTGACCAAGGGGCAGTTGTCTATCATACTGCAGGAAGTTGAGGATTGAGGAGAAAATTTTGTATGCTAATTTTAAGCACTGTTTGTGATTTGGCTCTGCAGCCTTGGCATGGCCTATGTATGAGTGTGTATATGTATATATATGTGTGTGGAAGGAGAGGGTAATAAACCAGCTGGTAAATTTACAGTACAAATATACAGCTTTAAGGATTATGCACTGGTTTCCTAAATGTGTGTAAAATGATGCAGAAATAGTGTGGGGCCATGGAACAAGTACACAGCCTCATGACTCATGTATAAAAAGGCAGTGCAGTTTTGGACTTCAACTAAGACTGCAGGCTGCATGTTTTTTTTCATGGTGCTCTGGGACATCCCCCCCCACACACACCTATTTAAAATGACAAGCCTTATCTGGTGCTCGTGACTTCAGGTATCTGAGCTGTGCTTCAGCAGGCTTTCTGTGCAGCCATGCCTTTTAGCCATGTGCAGGAAAGCTGCTCCCTCCTGGGCTCACGATCCTAAACAGAAGACGTTGCGTATCCTCAGCCTACACTCCCTCCAGCAGTCTGAGCATCTCCTACATTTTCTCCCACTCAAACAAGCCTTTGGGTTGGAAACTGCTTTTATGCCTGATCCAAAAAAAAACTACTGCAAGAATGAGCAAAAGTCTCCATCAAAGAGCCCAGGGTGTGGACGTGTCTCCTTTATTGACTGCAGTGGCTGGACAGAAAACATGGCTCCTACAGCTACATGCTGACAGAGCTATTCAGAGCGGGGAAGCGGTGAGCAAGGACATAATGGCTTCAAGCTTCAGGCACTATGGGGCCAGATAGAAGGCAAATGAAGACAGGTTGAGAGACACAAAGTGAGAAGGTGCATTTTCAGCCAAGGTCAAATGCTCAGAGTGAGTTTGAGCTAAATGGGAGCTCTGATTTCATGTGGCCTGGCCCTGTGCCCCCTGCTCTGCAGAAGGCTGCTTCTCTGCCCGCTCCTTGTCCTGTCCGGAGGTGCAAGAAAAGCCAGCCATGGAAGTGCCCCAGGTACAAGGTCTGTGGGACCAACCAGCTATGCTCTTAACAGGGAAAGAGCTACCCAAGCGTGGTTGCGAGAGGCTCATCTTAGTCAGGAGGTGAATAGGACTTGGTGGCAGGTTGTCAGATGTCTGCCAGCTGTTCCCTCTCGCTCTGGCTCTGCCCATCCCCATGTACCCACTCCACTTAGAGCTTTGAAAGAGCAACAAAAAAGTGATTATTTAAGAAGAACCTCACAATTTGAGATTTTACAGCTTTGTGATTAGTCTCTGATGGCCTGAAAAGGCTTTTCACAACGAAGGGAGGGAAAAAAAAAACTGAAACAGCAAATTTAGTCCACTGGCTACTCGTTCTTTCATCTTCATTGCTTCACATCTCTATAGTTTGTCCTTTCTGCTACCACAGCCTTAGTAGGTTTTGGGTCAGATGTGAAACCAGGCCATCTGGGGTACTGTTATGGTGGTGGTTCTTCCTTTGGGTTGGCTTACATTCAATTTAGCAGCAGCACAGTTGCTAGTGCTGCCACAATCCAAAGCAGGATTTCTATTTAAACATCATAACATATGGCTTGTCTTGACCAGCTGTCCTGAAACCACAGAGATTAGTCATGTCCCTCACCCTGCTAAACTGCACATTGTCTGGCAAAAGGGTCACCTGTGTGCATGCACAAGGCTGAACGATGTGCTCCACGTGGGCTGCAGAGACTTGCTATCCCCAAACACTTTTTTTAGGACACCAATAGGTGGAGCTGAAAAACAGCGCAGAGCACACAAGTGAATGCATACACGCATTGGTTTGCTTTTCTGTGGATCTGGAAGGGACTGAGCTGGTGGAATGACAGACATGTAACTGTATAGGGCATATGGGACACAGGACTGCTCCAGAGTAAGGTGAAGGAGCATTAGGAAAAGAATAAGATGCATGGAAATTTTCAGCTGGGGCAAAATTCCTTTTCTCAGTCTACAGAACTCTCCACAGCATGTTCATTTGATTTAATTTCTACATGTACAGTACCAAAATATTAATAAAAAAATCTTTTCTTGGTAAATCACCTACAGAATGAATTTTATGATAAAATTTTGCATACCTAGTTTAGACTAGACAATCATTGGAGTGCTTTGTGTATCAGAGATGTCCACCTTGGCACAATCTAGATCTCAATTACAGCAGGTCAGTCAGGTGCGTTTAAAATCTCCCTCCAGCTACGTAGATCACTTTGTGAAAAGAATCCTTAGTATTCCATGTAAATAAGGATTCTCATGTCATGGTTTGCTTAGTCTGCTAATCAAAACATGTAGCTCTGAACACTTTGCATTTAGTGTAGCTTATGAAAATCAAGCATCATTATTGCCATCTGATACATTATCACCAGCAGCCATATAATGGGCAAAATGTTCCTGGGTTGGAACGAGTGCAATTTATGATTCTAAATTATTATGTATAAAGAAGGAAAAGTGCAGCTGGTTATTCATTAGATGCATTCAATTTAATGTATTGAAAACAGTAAAGAATATGTTTTAATTAATAAGCCAATTTTAATTAATTTTTATTATTTTTTATTAAATTATTAATTTAATTAATAAGCGTGGAATGTGTAAAGAGAGCCCACAGAGCTCTGCTGTGCTCTCGTACCTATGGGGAACCGAGACGGCAAAGTTCCTCTCTCAGGGGGGGGGTCAACCTGCATTCATGCACAGACCTGAATTCACCTACTTCTCTTGTTTCTTATTTATTGCCAGAGGTGGCCGATTCTGTCCTTCGGACCCACCAGAGACACAAAACACATCTGACGTTTTTATGAGCCTCAGCGTTTGGCCATCCAATCTGCAAATCATTACCAGCTTTAGTTTCAGGACGAAGATAGATAGATAGCATGTTACAAAAATCAGGACCTTTGCTCAAATTGTTTTAAGAAAGGGCAATTAAGAATGATTAAGAAGACATTAAAAGCATTGTGAGCGTTGCCTCTGTGCTGCAATGTTGGAAGGCATTAATAGGAAAAAACAGGACATCAACAACTGTGGAGGAGTTCAAGTCCCAAAATGACCTTCAAAATTAAAACCCCATCACTGAAATTTCCTCTAAGAGTTTGAGAATGAACTGAAGATATCTACCAAAGGATCTATTTCTTGTGAGGGGTTCCTGAAAAGACCCTTATTGGAAGTGTGGAATAATGAACAATTATTAAAGTTACTGTTGGAACTGAAACTTTCATTCTAGCTCAAAATGCTTTTTGAAGGATTTTTTTTGTCACCTGGAGTTAACTGAGTTTACTATAAGCCAGAGAGTGAATCACCTTGGAAAGTCTGAGCAAAATTTCCATGGCTGCCATCATGCAAGAGCACATGAAATGTATTTCCAAATTATAAGAATTTTTAACATTGTTTTTATCTCACAGCAACTAGCTCAAAAACACTCAGTGCTTACAATTTGTAAAATGAGTTGAATCTTCTTGATTTTTCTGATGTTTAGTTATTTGAAAGAAAGGAAGGGGGCTGGGTTACAGTTTTATACTCTTTATATTCATATTAGCCCTCAGAGTCCCTCATCAAAACCAGGCTTCATTAGGCATGGCCTTTCCCCAAAAGTTCCACGAGTCAGGTGTGAAATGTAGCAGCACTTCTGACCATCAATCCCAACAGATTGAGCAGCAGAATTAATGAAACTTTCTTGTGGATGGATCTCAGGTTTGAACTCTCTAGTCAAAGGAGCGCACCAACTGAAGCTTTTCCATAGTTGCAATGTGAATAATGTGTCTCTCCAGCATGGATTCTCCAGTGTCTGATAAAGGGTAAGAGGAGCCTGTCTTATTCTGGCTGGTGCAACTAATCAAGCCCTGTCTTCCCCCCAGCTGTAAATTTTCATGAAACCTGTACAATTCTACCAAATTTGTTTGAAACAGGTTCAAAAGTTGTCAGAAGTACACAAAGAGATGAGCTGATGCACACATAGCTGGGACTGTTTTCTTATTTTCTTTGGAAAGCAAGATAGAAATATTCTCCACAGGTGGATTTTAATGCAGAAAATGGCTATTTATGGAAATCTTTATGCTCTTTTGTATCTTATAAAGAGATGCAACTTGGCTTTGCTCTTCTGTATGATTTATGACTTATAGGGCAACGAGTGTTTAAAGGTATCCTGCCAAGGATTTTCAACAGTTGCCCTTCTTCCCCTTACAAGTTTTCTAAATTTTTGTTGCTCTTCTTTTAGATAAACAAAAGCTCACCAAAAGATTTTTATTTTTTATCTCTAGTATTTTGCTGCTTGTTCTTGCTGAGACTTTTCATAAAGAATCTTTGAGCTGTTTCACAAAGACCGTGTGAATCAGTTTAAGTGTTAGTGTTGAAATTTTAACACAGGCTTTCTAAAGATTAAAGTTTAAACACTCATGTTAAATAAATGGTTAACAAAGTTTCCCCTTTCAGTTACCCTTCACCAGATAGTCCTCCAACCTAGTCACAACCTATATTGCCAAACTGAAAATCAAAAATAAGCCCTATCAAAAACTATTCTTCTTTATAATAAAGAAAGGAACAAGCAACATTGATGCAAGCTTTTTTCACTCTCACAGGTCCTCTTTCTTACCTGAAGGAAGGGTGGGAGGCTTTGAATGAAGTCTAGTCAAATGCTACTGAGATTTATTTTTCTTTTTGTCTTGTCTACACAAATTCAAAACTAGTAAGTGATGGGTAACAGTAACATGATCTTAAACAGATCATTTGTCCTAGGAATAGGACCTCAAATTTCCACGTATCCTAGGTGGATTTCAAAACCTTAGCTCTACAGTTCATTTTTGCTCTTTTGATTTTCACAGAGGCTTTAGCCAAATCTTGTTGTGGCCAGCACCAGTGACAAGGGAAATATTTATAGTGCTGGACTCAAAAGAGCCAGCACAAAGCAGTGCTAGCATCACTCCATCACTTTAACCTTATTTTTCAAATAGGGAATGTAACTGCAGGCTTAGAGAGTAATCATCATGGTAGGAACATTTACCTCTTGGAAGACTTGTCTGATAGGGCTTTACTTTAGGGAAACCTTGTTCTTTTGCATAATTCAATGTCCTTTTTTCTTCATTTTGAACATTGCTGGTTTAAATGGAACATTGGCTTTCTGATGCAGACAGTGGCACACCGTGCTATCTTTCAGCTTTTTTCATCCACCATTTCTGATGGCAGACCTCTCACGGAACAGTTAGGACATTGTCATTCATCAACACTAGCTTCTCTCCTAAATCATTCCTTAAACTTCTTAGGGTTGTTTTTGTTTGTTATTTGTTTGATATTCTCTCTGTTCTGCAGTACGTTTTGCACCTATGTTCTCTCCAAAAACTGCAGTGCTGGACCAACCTCCTTCACTGACTTCTTATTTTTTACACATCCTGTCTTCTTTGGTTTGCAGCTGGTGAGGTAGGCAGGTTGGATTTATAGCAACTCATCAGGCCAGCTCATGGCAGCAGGGACACTTGTAGGTACCCACGGCTCGGGTGCCTTACTCTATGTCCTCAGTAGTCTTAAACCTATAAGCATAAAAATAGAGGATAACCTCCAACACTCCCCAAGCTCCTCCAAGCACCAAAGGCAGGTGATGCACTGGTGTCATGGAAGGAAGAAGGGCAGGGGAGGAGAGCCAGGGATCATTTGGGAGTAGAAAGAGCTCTGGGAAGTGTGGGAGATGCAGGCAGGAGCTGTGGTGGAGTTGCCACCTTACAGTGAAGTTTCCAAGGTGCAAAGTCTGCAGGGCCATATCTATTTTTTGAACCTGTCTTTCATTCTCCTCCAACCCCCTTGCAGCAATAGCCTGCCCCAGACAACTGCCTCCTTTGCCTGTACCAGAGCTGGCCCCAGCTGCACTACCTGGCCCTAGGCTGTTTGCATTCCCCTCTGCTCTATCTGCCGAAACCCTGGCAACAGCTCGCTGTGGAGTGATGGGAGCCTGACAGAGGGTATGTGAATAGCTCGCTGTTGACTGACAGCCCCTCCATAGCAGAGTCTGTCAGATTCATTATCGGTACTTCAGAAATCTCTGGAAATCCCATCACCATTTCACAGGGTGCTGTAGAGACATATAACAAAGATCCAACCCCCTTTCCCCAAGAGATGGCAATCTGTTTCTGAGATAAGAGGAAGTAGGTGGAATCAGCTTCCTTGGGCAGCAAGGAGTGAAAATGGGTTTTATGACCTGGGAAAGACAAAGAATCCACAGAGTCTGGCTGCTTCCCTTTTGTTAATGGCATCAGAGTTTTCCTGGAGTCCTGTGGAATCAGGGATCTCCAGAAATGGACCATCACCATCTTGTGCCCTATTTGGGTGGTTGTACCCCAGCCTCAAAGTTACAGGAGAGCATCATGTTGAAGGAAGACCCAGAAATCTGGGTTCCAGTTCTTGAACCTACAGATGTTCATTCTGTTGATAAAACAATAAGACCAAGATATTATTATTATTATTATTGCCCAAGCAGCTGTCAAAGTGAATTTTGGGAAAGGGACTTTTAAGCAATGTTTACATGAGGAATGATTACTCATGGAAAATTCCTTCTCTGAACTTTTCCAAATTCATTAACAAAGGAATGTTTATAAAGCAAAGCCCTGCTTGACACACTGACATTTCTGAGTTTGGACTTGCTCTTGTAGCAGTTGAAATTGAGTTCATGCATCGGTTTGCGAGCACAAATCACATCCAGGTGGAACAAAGACCTGCTTGTTGCAGTCCTGAGATAAATTAGTTCTCGTGTGGCAATGGGGCAAGAACTGAGAATATGAATGAAGGCATCCAAGATGGCTTGGTGAAAGCAGTTTGTTGCTGAAAATATTGAATAAAGACATTATTAGTTTGGCCAAATAAATAACTGATTTTATCTTGGGTAAATGTTTACAGTCTCTAAAAGAGAACTTAATGTCATATTACTTGTTGTTATGTCAACTTGTTGTTGACTGTTCAATATCCACCCTGAAACAGAAGTTTGTTATGCAGAGATTCCTGACACAGACTTTCCAGCCTAAAATTGGATCCTTATTAAAGCTAGGGTAATCTCATTCTGTCTTTTTTTTTTTTTTTTTTGTTTTCCCTTTTTTTTTGCCATTTTTTTTTCTGTTTTGCCTCAGAAGGAAGATCCAGTGTTAAAAAGCCCTGCTGTCCCTGCTAGCTACTGAATTATCCAAAGATCATCGATCCCAAACCCAGCTAACTGGAAGGACAGTCCTATACCACTGATGGTCTCGTGCTGTCAGGTTATGAGGGGTACACTGAAGGTTTTCTATTATAAGGCACTGCATGCTACTGTTGTAATTGGTCAGGGATAGAATCATAGAATATCCTGAGTTGGAAGGGACCCACAAGGATCATCGAGTCCAACTCCTGGCTCCACACAGGTCTACCCAAAAATTCAGACAATATGACTAAGAGCATAGGAATTTGAACTTTCATATCCTCTTTCACTGAATGAGATGAGAACATTTTGCAGAAACAAGTGCTTGTATCCCCATTTTGGCATTTGTTCTGGGTCTGGCTGGGATGGAGTTAACTTTCCCGGCAGCAGCCCATACAGTGCTGTGCTCTGCACTTGTAGCTAGAACAGCACTGGTCTCACACCAGTGTTGTGTCTATTGCTGCACAATACTGGCACCACAGCAGGACTCCTTCCAAGCCCCCAAGAGCCAGCAGTCTGGGGGTGGGCAAGTGATGGGGAGGGGACATCACCAGGGCAGCTGACCTAAACCAACCAAAGGGAAATTCCATACCATATGATGTCACACTCAGCAATAAAAAGTGGAAAAGGGGAAGGAGGGAGGGGGGCTCTCATGGAAGCGTCTGTCCTCACGAACAACTGCAACGTGTATTGAGGCCCTGCTTCCCAGGATGGGAAGTATCACAGAATCACAGAATCACAGAATTTCTAGGTTGGAAGAGACCTCAAGATCATCGAGTCCAACCTCTGACCTAACACTAACAGTCCCCACTAAACCATATCCCTAAGCTCTACATCTAAACGTCTTTTAAAGACCTCCAGGGATGGTGACTCCACCACTTCCCTGGGCAGCCCGTTCCAATGTCTAACAACCCTTTCGGTAAAGAAGTTCTTCCTAAGATCCAACCTAAAATTCCCCTGGCGCAACTTAAGCCCATTCCCCCTCGTCCTGTCACCAGGCACGTGGGAGAACAGACCAACCCCCACCTCGCTACAGCCTCCTTTGAGGTACCTGTAGAGAGCGATAAGGTCACCCCTGAGCCTCCTTTTCTCCAGGCTGAACAATCCCAGCTCCCTCAGCCGCTCCTCGTAGGACTTGTTCTCCAGGCCCCTCACCAGCTTCGTCGCTCTTCTCTGAACTCGCTCAAGCACCTCGATGTCCTTCTTGTAGCGAGGGGCCCAAAACTGAACACAGTATTCGAGGTGCGGCCTCACCAGAGCCGAGTACAGGGGGACGATCACCTCCCTAGCCCTGCTGGTCACACTGCTTCTTATACAGGCCAGGATGCTGTTGGCCTTCTTGGCCACCTGAGCACACTGCTGGCTCATATTCAGCCGACTGTCAACCATCACTCCCAGGTCCTTCTCTGCCTGGCAGCTCTCCAACCACTCATCTCCCAGCCTGTAGCTCTGCTTGGGGTTATTGCGTCCCAGGTGGAGGACCCGGCACTTGGCCTTGTTGAACTTCATACCGTTGACCTCAGCCCATCGGTGCAGCCTATCCAGATCCTCCTGCAGAGTCTTCCTACCCTCGAGCAGATCGACACACGCACCTAACTTGGTGTCATCTGCAAACTTACTGAGGGTGCACTCGATCCCCTCATCCAGATCATTGATGAAGATATTAAAGAGGACCGGCCCCAGCACCGAGCCCTGGGGAACGCCACTAGCGACCGGCCTCCAACTGGATTTGACTCCATTTATCACGACTCTTTGGGCCCGGCCATCCAGCCAGTTTCTAACCCAACGAAGCGTGCGCCAGTCCAAGCCAAGAGCAGCCAGTTTCCTGAGGAGAATGCTGTGGGAAACGGTGTCAAAAGCCTTGCTGAAGTCAAGGTAGACCACATCCACAGCCTTTCCCTCGTCCACCCAGCGCGTCACTTTGTCATAGAAGGAGATCAGGTTCGTCAAGCAGGACCTGCCCTTCATAAACCCATGCTGACTGGGCCTGATCGCCTGCTTGCCCCGCAAGTGCTGCGTGATGACTCTCAAGATAATCTGCTCCATGAGCTTCCCTGGCACTGAGGTCAAACTGACAGGCCTGTAGTTTCCCGGGTCAGTCCTCCGGCCCTTCTTGTAGATGGGCGTCACGTTTGCTAGCCGCCAGTCAACTGGGATCTCCCCCGATAGCCAGGACTGTTGATAAATGATGGTAAGCGGTTTGGTCAGCTCATCTGCCAGTTCTCTCAGTACCCTCGGGTGGATCCCGTCCGGCCCCATCGACTTGTGCACTTCCAAGTGCCGTACCAGGTCACCAACCATTTCTTCATGTATAGTGAGGGCCACATCCTGCTCCCCATCCCCTTCTACCAGTTCAGGGAATTGGGTATCCAGAGAACAACCGGTATTGCCGCTAAAGACTGAGGCGAAGAAGGCATTAAGCACCTCCGCCTTTTCCTCATCTCTTGTAACTAAGTTTCCCCCCGCATCCAGTAAAGGATGGAGATTCTCCTTAGTCCTCCTTTTTGTATTGATGTATTTATAAAAACATTTTCTGTTATCTTTAACGGCAGTAGCCAGATTGAGCTCCAGTTGAGCTTTGGCTTTTCTAATTTTGTCCCTGCACAGCTTCGCAACATCCTTATAGTCCTCCTTAGTGGCCTGCCCACTTTTCCAAAGATTATAAACCCTCCTTTTCCTCCTAAGCTCAAGCCACAATTCTCTGTTCAGCCAGGCTGGTCTTCTGCCCCGCCAGCTCGTCTTTGGGCACGTGGGGACAGACCGTTCCTGCGCCATTAAGATTTCCCTCTTGAAGAGCGCCCAGCCTTCCTGGACTCCTCTGCCCTTCAGAACCGCAAAGAGAGTAAATGTTTGTTTGTTTGTTTGTTTGTTTGTTTTCTCTGTGCTTCCATGAAGCCTTTGCTTTTTCCCCCCCCCTTTTTTTTTTCCTCTCCCTTTTCCCTTTAATTAAATCATCCTTATCTCAAACCTTGAGCTTTCTGTGTTGTATCTAGCCCGCATGCTGAGGCGGAATCAAACCCTTGCACTGGTGCAAGGCCCCGCGGGACCTCAGGGCAACATGGCAAAGACAAGGTATTTCTCAGTAGTCTTCATTTCTCAGCCTAGGATTACCAGATATTTCTAGACTCCACTAGTGACCATCTCCTCCACAGCATACACAAAGCTGACAAACTGGAGAACTCTAGGCAATTTTGATGGAGGTTTTTCATGAACCATACCTATTGCTTTTAGTAAGGGACTAACAACTAGGGCAACCTGTGACAGCTGTGAGAGCAAGAGCATGAAGGAATGCTTTTTTGTGTGTAGTGCTTGTAGAAAAAGGCAGGCATGGATCTGTTAGCAAGAAAGTCAGATAAATAGGGCTGCAGAGAAAAAAAAAAATCTGTGTCACCTTCCTGACAGAACCTTCTCAGAAGACCTCAAATATAGCTTCCCTGAAGCTAATGCCATTGAGAAAAGAAGCTTGTGCTATGTCACCGAGGTACTCAGCACTTATGAGGTGTATATTTTAGAAGATCACGTGAGGAATTAAGCACAAAGGTGCCACTTAATGATACATTTATGCACTTGCTTTTTTTTAAAGCAGACTCTCTGCTGAGCATTTACTCCTTTGAGTTAATGACAATAATTACATGAAAATCCATTCAGGCTTCTCAAGATGCTGAATTTGCAAACTGGCAATTCAAATACTTTAATACTCATGTAAGTGCACTGTAATTGCACTTGATTCTAAGTAGTGGTGTTTTAAAAACCATGCCATTTGTAATACTCAATTTCCCCCACACACACTCCCCCCTCCTGCAACATCAATCCTTAGCAATGTACAGTGTATCTGGTTGGTGTCAGTCTTGATAAATGATTCTACTGAAAGAGCTGACCATAAAGAATAACATTATCCATTAAAAATTAATATATTCCCGTGCCACAGGTCCCCGTGTAAGAGCAATACAATGGTCTGTATCGTCTGTCTGTCAGCAGCTCCATGCCTGATTTGCAGTTTACCTAGATCCTGCAAAGTCCTGAGAAAATTACATTTTTTATACCTGACAATTATTAGTTATATTTATATAGTCATTTGTTTGCATGTTGGCAAGTGACACCTGCAGTATGCTAGCTGTCACACAGGCTCTTAACATGAAAGAAAAGAAACAACTTTTCATTATTGAAGGAAAAGATCCAATTTTTGCTGCTCGGTTTTCCAAGGAGATTTCAAATGGCAAGCTGACTTTTTTTTTGCAGGACAGGCATGGCTCTCTGCAGTCCCATGGAAACCCAGAGCAGCAGAAATGGAGTCACAAAACCTAATTCCCTTCTACTGCAGGTCCCAAGTCACATCACTGTTCAGAAGCTGATCGAGTATCATGTCAAAAGCAGCTTGAATTTCTCCCCCCTCCATCCTTCTGCAATGACAGACATCCTAGGACTTAATTCCTCTGGAGCATAGGAGTGCTCTCCTCACTTCCAGCCTAAACACAGCCTTGGAGAGTTTAAACGCCTCCTTTATTTTGGTAATATTGTTCTTTGCCTTATATCACTTTTCTGTATACCTGATTCTTCTGAATGTGGACAACTGTTTAATTCTGTGTTTTCAATAAACATTTTTTTATTCTTACGTATACATGTGTGTGTACATGCATTGTGCCAGACTTCATCTTGGAACAATATAAAAACTTAATTTTCTTCCTCCTTTCATTTTAGTTGGTTCAGAAAAAAATTAGCTGAATGATTTATCACCTGTGGTAGTTGCTTTGTGCAACTGTTAACACTGTTTTCAAAAGTTACTTAATATTAGTGAGATCTTGTTTCAAGAGGTAATCAGAGCAAGACTCCAAAATGGCGATACTAATTTTTTGATGCTTCTCTGGTTTGATTTTTCCCAATTTTGTGTTGGATAATAATAATGTGAGAGAAAAGAGAATGTGAAGCAGAACATTTCAATTGCTAAGCAGCAATTTATTTTCTTTATTTCTGGGAGGTAGCCACCAAGAAATGGTACCTTTTCCAGCTTGCTTCCCTCGGAAAGAGAAAAGTGAGAGCTACCTATGAGGCCAGGCAAAATATTGTAAGAGCTCTTTGTGATGAATATCTTCTAAGGGTAAAGGGTAAAGTTGATTCTGTCAGCCTAAGGATCCTGTATTTTTCATTGTATTCTGTGCAGAGATATAGGTATGAAATCTCTCTCTCTCTGCCTGTCTCTTTTTGTTTGTTTGTATTTAATTCCTGTTCAGGAGTTGTTGCTTCCAGGGTACACGGGTCCATTCAGTTTGATGCTCTCCTGGATTATTTCTGAACTGGCTGCTCTGTTTACTTATTGTATAAAGGGGCAAAACAGAGTTTGGAGAAATCCTTACTCTCACGCAGTCAGAGATCTGACAACTATTTTGTTGGTAGAAAGTGCACTTTCTGAATGATTTTTTTACCAAGGAAATTTCTTGCCACAGGTCAAAATTTAATATCATTATTGAACCAGGCAGCTCAATGTCTTGGAGAAAACAACTAAAAATACTTAGAAAAATTCAAGGGAAAAATTCAAGGAAAAATTCAAGGGATGAGGATGAAATTGAGAGCTAAGCACAGAAAAAAATAAGAGCTAGGGCTTTCAAATAAAATTGAAGCTTTGGAGGGCCTTTAACTATTTTGATTTATATTTAAACATTTAGAGATTGGAGCTTTGATTAGCTGAGACCCTCTCTAATTCCCCTTCAGCTCTGATTTACGGGCAGGCTGAATCTCAGTAAACTGAAAGCTAAATGAGCTGTTCTTTAAAATTATCTTTGAACACTTAAAGAAGGTAAGGAAGAGGGCAACTTGGCTGATGCTGACATGAAGGGGAATGGGATATGAGGGTGTTTTTTTTTCTAGAAGCTGAAGTCTTTTGAATACTGGAGAGGGGGAAGGAGCAGGAAGAACAGGATGTCAGGGAAGTTCTAATTGTTACATGTGATAATGCTAATATATATATCCCTTTTTCCCAGGAGATGTGTTAAGCTGGACATATTAGCACAAACAACGTTGTTTGTGTATTTGCAAGAAGGTTTTGGGAAGTTGTTTTTTGTTTGTTTGGAAGAAATATTTTCTCAGCTTTTAATGGATGTCTTTCTTGCTTCAAGGTTTACAAGTGAATGGCTCAGCCCACCCAAGGGTATTTTGATAGAAATCTTCTAACATTCAGGAAGCAGCTACACATTACCTCCAAATGAAACTGTGGAATGGTGATTTATGATGGATGACCCCAGTGACCCATCTTAGACTAGCATTCTTTAATATTAAAGTGGGTCAGACAGCCTGTATATCAGAGATGTTCGCCTCACTTGACCATGTTCTCCCCAGTCCTCCCCTATTTTTGTCTTTCAGATTGCCGTTCTTTTTATTACTGATAATTCACACGAACTAACTTGGGCATTACCAGAAGCCAGCCAGCGCTGGATGAAGGTGCCCCTAAGCAGACTAAGATTTAAGGCAACAACCAGTTCTACAAATGGCCTGAGTTCTGCTGGCATAGGAAGTGTCCTCCCTCACCTTCGTACGTGTTCAAGGCAGTGTCCTGCTCTTGCAAATGGCTGCATCAGAGGTATGCATGGGATTGGTGTCCCACCCCACCAGATCTCTGCAGTTGGCTCTTCCTTGGAACAAAAATCTCAGGTGCAGAGGAAATTTCACATCAGTTGTTTGAAAACATCTCTTAAATAAAGTAAGGAATCTGACATAAGTAGGTGATTCCTGAGAGAGGGGTAGCTGCCAAAATCATGAGTTAGGTCATGACATTTGTAGAATATTTTAATATTTTGCAGGTGTAATGTGCATATAACAGCATATTCCCACCCCACACTCTTGCTGAGTTTGAAGACGGATACAAATGATTACTGACTGGCTCAAAAACATCCTTGTAGATATTGTTTCTTGACAGCTTTTATCATGGCAAGAGAATCTGTTGAGTTATTATGAGTGCAGAAGATTGAGCCTGACTGTGGGGGACTGTTTGAGTTTTCCTAGTTAGTTAAACAGCCATAAGGCATCTTGGATTAAATTCAGCTTCATAGCTTGGACATGGATCTTGGTTATCCTCTATTCTTGGCATTGGTCTTCGCTTGCCTGACAGCTCAGTGATGGGAATCCAGGATCTTTAACTACATAAATCTGTTCCTACATACATGCCACCTCATTTTGCAGTAGTGCTCAACATTTAAACATTTGCCTTGGTTGTTTCTCACTGACAACAGCTTCTTCCCGGTGGGAAGGAGATGAGCCATGTCAAACCTTTATCAGTTCTGTGGGATGATGTTACATCAGCTTTCATATCAGTCCTGAAGCTGACTGCAGTCATGTGCAGGCAACGGCTTGGATCTTTTCTCTTTGCCAGCACACTGCCCCAGCAAAGCACTCTCACCCTCATTGACATGACCAGCTCACACGCATGCAGCTGTCCCGTGGGACATGCACATGGGTGAGCACTGACCTACTTGTGATGGTTCTTGCATTCCTTCTAGGATTTTTATTCCAGATGCATGCAATAATTTTGCTGATAGTGATGTGGCTGTTCTCAGCCAATTTGAGAGAATCACTGTGGTCTAGGGAGCATAGTTGCTATTTTTGTAACTACTGGCATCAAATAATAACATAAGTGGTATTGCCTCTGGAATTAGCCAGATCGCACAGTTTTTCATATTTCTTGTTGAGATATTTGGCTTCTTTTGTCTCCCTAATCTTTTTCTCATGCATCAAGTCAGGGCTGAGCCTTTCTGACATAGCAGTCTTTCATGCCACAAACCATAATGTCACACATTGTTTCATCAGACCACCAGCTGGAGAAATGGCAGTTTTGTAGGGGTCTGCATAGGGACTGGAACCTCAGTGCTCCTTCTCTGTGCAACTCCTGGGAGGCAGTGAGGGCCCTAAGGAGGACCAGAGACCATCTTGTCCTCCTGAGTCAGATTGGTGGCTCAGATGAAGAAGTAGAGGAAAGGGATCTGGGCAGGCAAGCAATATCCAGACCTAGGAGAGGAATCTGCTAACCCTGATGGCTCTGAATTGCTGTTGCTGTAGATGTTTCCTTTGCGAATACCTCGGTGGGTTGCCCTATTGCCAGTCCCAAGGTGCTCCAGCCAACCCCAGGGAATGTAACACAAATGGAGATGGGGCTTCTCACAACTGGGAGCACCCGACCTGTGACAGTCTCTCTGGTGATGAGCAGATGTTCCTTCCCTACCACCAGATTAAATGGATATCTCACTTTTCTAAAAAAAATGGATTGCTTATTTCTTTGAAAAGACAGAACAGGCAATAAAAGGATTGCAAAGACAGGATAGACACCACCAGTTTATGGCTGGAGTGCATGAGCTGGGAGTACTTTAAGTCATGATGCCATAAGTGCTCCTGAAGGATAAATGGGAGAAAACTAGTTTGTAGAAATGGTTCTGAAGTAGCTCAGAGGATTTTAAGAAACAAAGTTGTGCAATTCTGTCTCCCTTAGGTCCCCAACTAGCCCTGTCTAGCTGCAGTCATTCTCACTCAACTAAGTCCCATTCAGCAAATCATTTTACTCTGTGCTTAAATCCACCCCTGCTCAGCAAAGTACAGAAGCATGTACTCCATATTAAATGCATACTGAGATCTTTCTCCTAGGAGCCTCTTTACCAATCTGAAGCTCTGTGTCTAAATTCTAGCCAAAAGTGAACTGATCCCAGAGGGGTTTGGCCCATGCTCTAAGTGCTATTACAGTTTAAGAAGTACAACAACAAAAAAATGCACCTTAAACATAGGATCTCAATAGCCTAAACTTTGAGGCAGGTTCAAAATCACTATCCTTCTTGGACAGTGGAAATACTTTTTGCTGGAGCTTTGTTAGGATCTCTGACTGGTTTTATGCAGAGATAAATACCGTGATTTCAGAAGATCTGTATTTGTACTGGGTCTGGCTGGGATGTTAACTTTCCCTGCAGCAGCCCATACAGTGCCACGCTCTGCACTTGTAGCTAGAACAGCAGTGGTATCACACCAGTGCTGTGTCTGCTGCTGAGCAGTGTCATCACAGCATCAGGACTCTCTCTAACCCTCCTGGGGGGTGGGCAAAAAGTGAGAAAGAAACATCACCAGGGCAGCTGACCTAAACCAACCAAAGAGATATTCCATACCATACGATGTCACACTCAGCAATAAAAGGTGGAAAAAGGAAGAAGAGGAGAGGGGTGGGCTCTCGTTGTGAAAATGTCTGTCCTCCTCGCGAACACCAGCTACGTGCATTGAGGCCCTGCTTCAAGGACGTGGTCAAGCATCACTCATTTGTGGGAAGTAGAGAGTAATTCCTTTCTTCTGCACTTCCACATGGCCTTTACTTGTTTTGTTTTTTCCCTTTCCCCCTTTCCCTTTTTCCCTTTAATTAAATTGTTTAATTAATAATAATATTTCCTTAATAATTATTTTTTCCCTTAATTAAATTATCCTTATCTCAACCCATGAGTTGTTCTTTCCTTTACTTCTTCCCCTCCTCATCTAAGGAGGGGGAGTGAGAGAGCGGTTGTGGTGTTCAGCTGCCCAGCACGGTAAAACCACCACAGTATTTTATTCACATTGATTTAACTTATTATTCAGGTTGTTATGTTGAAAAAAAAAAAAAAAAAAAAAAAAAGATTTACCTCATATCCAGGCCAGATGCAATGTCAGAGATATGTGTTGTTTGAAGCTAGAATATCTGAATGTGTGGGACAAGGCTGTCATGCTTGTCTACATGTCACTGTCTGTGTAGCAAGGGCCAGTGTGACTAAATGCAATGGATGCAAGCAGGCACAAAATCCAAATACTAACAGCTAATCGAAGGTGCAAAAGTTTAACCAGTGCAAAATTCTGTGAGAATACCAAGTCTAAATAACTGAAAATATATCCCTCCCTATTGCTGGAAATAAACTGGAAAACTCACAATACTTTTTAAACAACTCCATGACTACTAAAGCCCAAGAAACTCCTGCCACTCATTTCAGTGTGAGCAGACAAAGCTGCCTACTTCTGAAAGACCACCCCAAATTCAGTTGTCCTAATGAAGTCAGCACAGACCAGGTCTTTCCTCTCCCTGGCAATTCCCATCTCAAATTAAGCGATTTCCTGTGGCTTTCTGCATGAGGACAGAACAAGGCAAGGCAAGAGAAGGTAAAATGCTGGTTTCAGAATCCAGCCTGTCAGTGATTAAGTCCCTGGCTCGTGACATTTCCCCACCTCCCTGTAAGCTTTTCCTGTGATGGCTGTCATCCCTGCCAGACCACCCCTATCCAGTGAGAACTGGAAATTCAAGCTTTCCCAACAAGTAGTTCATAGACAGCAAACACGTGAACAGGTTTACATCTCTTCTGATACATACCATCACTACACTGTTGTTGGGGACCTACGGGGCTTACTGCTCATCCCCGAGCTGGAGGAACGAGCAATGCAATGTATCCACCAACCCTATTTCATACAGCGTGTGCATCTGCCTTAAAGTCACGGTTTGAACACTAGTCACATCTCATTGATGTGGCATAAAATGTGTGACAAGATAAAAATCTGGTGTGATGCTCTGGGTCATAATGTCATTATTACATGGCAATTATAATAATAAAATAGCACCAACTAAATGCCATTCAATGGCTGTACTAAGAGTAGGTTGACTGAAATGCAATGACTATTGTGGAGTAATTGCCTAAGGTAACTAGGAAAATTAAACTAATATTCACTTTTTAAAGAAAATGTACAGCAGTGAAGAGGCTTTCAGGGTAGGGCGTAGACTTGAGCATTCCCTAGGCTTCCAACCTTAGATGCCATCGCGCTGGGGGAACCTGGTGTGCTGGCTCTAAGGAACAGCACGGAGCGTAGAGTGGAGTGGAGACACCACGGCTAGGCTCTGTGGTCAGGTGGGGACTCGATTGTTCTTGTGCACACTGAGACCGATAAGCAGCACTTTTCGCTACCCTAAGCCAACAACCTGTCAGGTTTTGACAAATGCTGTGCTCTAGTGTACTTTTGCTCATTATAATATCATTATAATACCAAAACACACCTCCATCCCAAAAGCTACCCGCCTCCGAGGTGCGACCACCCCTCACTGAGCATGCACTCTGAATTTCTCGGAGCCTATTACTTTAAACAGAGACGGGAAAACTTTTCACCAATCATAACCAAGATATGCTTGACTAGAGTCACTCAAGCTCCACCCAAAAGATAGAAAATAATATAAATTGGCCTAAGAGAGAGGGGATGTTAGGGAAGACACCATCGTCAGGGGAGATACCATCCTGAGGGAATACATCATCCCGAGGACCTCCTGACTTCTAGGATCAGTCGATGGGCTGAGCCTCTCTTCCCCCCCATTGGGATGCCTTTGAGTGAGATTCAAACACGTGTTTATACTCCTTTTAACGCGTTAATTTCTAGGCTAGCTTGCTTTTGCAGACAGTCACTATCGCCGGCAATCCAAAAAAGAACCTGTGTACCTGTTGCTGTAACAAATTGCACTTGATTGTATTGTTCCTAGCCATGATAGTTCTTATTGAACGCGACTCGAGTAAGAGCGGTTATTCGTTATTGGTGAATCCGTGACTGTGATAGTTCAGTGCTCTGAATCCAACCAGACCCATATCGGTTAATGCGGTATTGGTGAACCTGTGACTGTGATAGTTGAGCATACTGAATCCGACCGGGCCCATAACGATTAATCAGCAACTAAGTGCTAAGGGTGGTTATACGTTATTGTTGAATCCGTGACCGTGATAGTTCAGTGCTTGTTGCTCTGAATCCGACCGGACCCGTAACGGTTAATCTGCTTTCCTGAATCCGACTGGACCCATAACGGTTAATTAGCTACACCCCTTTAACACGACACCAAGTAACCCGTAAGAAGAACGATTTTGAATGGGGCCCTGGGCAACGACAAGCCTTTGAACAAATTAAGCAGGAAATAGTTCATGCAGTAGCCCTTGGGCCAGTTCGAACAGGACCAGATGTAATGAATGTGCTCTACACCGCAGCCAGGGAGAATGGCCCCACCTGGAGCCTCTGGCAGAAGGAACCTGGGGAAACTCGAGGTCGACCCCTAGGGTTCTGGAGTCGGGGATACAGAGGATCTGAGGCCCGCTACACTCCAACCAAAAAGGAAATATTGGCAGCATATGAAGGAGTTTGATCTGCTTCAGAAGTGGTCGGTACTGAAGCGCAGCTCCTCCTGGCACCCCGACTGCCAGTCCTGGGCTGGATGTTCAAAGGAAGGGTCCCCTCTACACATCATGCAATTGATGCTACATGGAGCAAGTGGGTTGCACTGATTACTCAGCGGGCTCGAATAGGAAACCCCAGACGCCCAGGAATCTTGGAAGTTATTATGGACTGGCCAGAAGGCAAATACTTTGGGATATCACCAGAAGAGGAAGTGGTCCGTGCTGAAGAAGCCCCACTGCACAACAAGCTACCAGAAGATGAGAAGAGATATGCTCTGTTCACTGATGGGTCCTGTCGTATTGTGAGAAAGCGTCGGAGATGGAAGGCTGCTGTATGGAGTCCTACACGACGAGTTGCAGAAGCTACTGAGGGAGAAGGTGAATCGAGTCAGTTTGCAGAAGTGAAAGCCATCCAACTGGCTTTAGATATTGCTGAACGAGAAAAATGGCCAGTTCTCTACCTTTATACTGATTCATGGATGGTAGCAAATGCACTGTGGGGGTGGTTACAACAATGGAAGCAGAACAACTGGCAGC
This sequence comes from Nettapus auritus, assembly GCA_011076525.1. Taxonomy (NCBI): domain Eukaryota; kingdom Metazoa; phylum Chordata; class Aves; order Anseriformes; family Anatidae; genus Nettapus; species Nettapus auritus. The sequence goes on along the minus strand of MU016686.1, from coordinate 223,329 downwards.
ACGGGGCAAACCCATCTGGGCTGATGCATTCCGGCAAGATATTGCTGCCCGGGTAGAGAACCTAGTTGTAAAGGTACGCCATGTAGGTGCTCATGTGCCCAAGAATCGGGCTACTGAAGAACATCAAAACAACCAGCAGGTGGATCAGGCTGCTAAGATCGAAGTGGCTCAGGTGGACCTGGACTGGCAACATAAGGGTGAATTATTTATAGCCCGATGGGCCCATGACACCTCAGGCCATCAAGGCAGAGATGCAACATACAGATGGGCTCGTGATCGAGGGGTGGACCTGACCATGGACGCTATAGCACAGGTTATTCATGACTGTGAAACATGTGCCGCAATCAAGCAAGCCAAACGGTCAAAGCCTCT
>MU016686.1:123613-176178 GCA_011076525.1 Nettapus auritus | reverse complement strand
AGAACTTTCAGAACTGCTTCTTTTCTTTTTTTTTTGATTTTTTTTTTTTTTTTTTAATCCCCATCATTGTGATATGTCTTCTGCTCACCTCTCTGCTCTGTGAAGGGTGTTTGTGAGGACAGATCACAACCCAGCCCACAACCCAGGGCAGAAGAGTGCTACAGTGGAACCCTTACCCAAAGTGCTTTAAACTCCCACCAGAGTGCCACCAAACCCTCCAATAAATACGAAAGCTAATTGGAAATGATTCAGATGTTGATTTTGGCAGAAGGAGAAGAGCTTGTTTCTGACTCACCCTAAGTTGCAGACAGTAATTTTAACAATGGTTTAGCTACACTGTGCACAATGTTCAGCTGGGAATGAAGCACTGTGATCTTGATGCTATCTTAGTCATTAGAAATGCCATGCGTGAGCCCATTTCAGACCTCAAAATACAATTTCTTTCTGGACCAAGTGACTGCATTTCTCCAGTAATTTCGTATTTGGATTGAACAGCTGAAATGAATTATGAAACTTTCTACACTGTCACACATTAAGAAGGAACTATAAAATGCTGATAAGATGCCAAAATGAAGGCAAGTGGATATAAAGGTCACTCTGTCTGTCTTTCTTATCTGGTGAGGCTTTTAGACTGAGGTAATTACCATAGTATCTGAGCACTTAATAGGCTGTGCTGAGTTTGAGCACAGAATCACATCCATCAGGCCTCCATACATCCTCAGTGCAGGGACAGGTGAGAGCAGGGCTGATGAATCCAGTCAGCATTGGACTGGAAGATCCAGGTTTAATTTCTGACCATGCAAACTACCTGCTGAGAGTTTTCCCTCTTCCTTGTTATCATCTCCATTTACACTGTGCATGCATGAGGAAAAAAGCAAGTCTAACTATGGGTACTGAGCACAACCAATATAGATGGGTCTCTGGGAAGTACTGTAATATAAGACACAATTCATATCATGCTTCCTAACATGGAGAAGTTGAGGATCACTGCTGTAAAAACACATAGCAGGCTTTGGACTTGATAAACAAGGGCTAAATTTCCCAGATTTTTCATTTGTCTGTCTTTCATTTTAGAAAATAGAGATGAATCCTTAGAATGCACTATGCTTATTATAATAAAAATATTCTGAAAGAAACAACCAAAGGTGAAAATAAACTAATCAGTTGATAAATTATTTTTTTCTGTCCAGAGTTGTAACTATAGCACAGTAATGACAGCATGCTATTCAGCAGCAGGCTGAATCTAAATTATAGAAATAGCTGCTCAGAAGTTTTAAATGTAATATTTTGGTGATATTCTTCATTAAAAAAAAAAAAAAAAAAAAGATTATGTGTTTAGAAGCTGGCCAAAAACCTGTAACATCTGTTTTATTCTAAAGTGTGGGATCAGTCAATCATGAAAGAAGGAGCCAGTGTTTCAGATACCTACCCTAAGCACAGGGACAGGACCAGCAGAAGCCGGTAGGAGGGGTTGGGATGCCCACTGCACATGATTTAAAGTATAGCCACCTTTGTTTCAGTTACTCACATCCTAGCTAAGGTGCCCTGGGTATTTGCTCTGGTAAGATGAGGAAATGGTTCTCTGTTTCTTTCTCCTGTTTCAACATGAGATGTCATCCTCATTTCACACCATTATACTGCTTTTTTTGTGAAACTTTCTGGTAGTTTCTCAAAAAAATTACTGAGGAATTGTCAACAGCCCCCCCAATTCCAAAACTCAGTCTTATTGACACCGATTTATTTATTCATGTGCCTGGATATATAATTACAAGGCTGTATGAATTGCACTACAGACGGCAAGGAGATGTTGTTAAAAATCAGCAAATTCTTCCTTTAATGTGCACCAAGGCTTTTTATCTTTATTTGTTTCATTTTATTTATTTATTTATTTAGACAGGTTCCTTCTTCTATTCCCCTTTAGGTTTGTTATACTGACCCCACCAGCCATACACAGCTATCTAAATTCAGAGATGGCATTTGTTGGGGCTAAGTGGCAAGTTAGTAAATGTGCCTGCATATATTCAAACTCCTTATGGAAGAAAAAATCATAGCTTATAAAATGTAACTCAGTTTCATATTGTATCACCTTCAATGTTCCTGGGGTTGCTCCACACCGATTCATGTATACCTCAGAATTTGATCCAAGTAGCACGTTATTCTTATATTTTGAGACGTATTGACACAGATGCAAAGTTGGTATTAAACTAATTGGCTTTGTTGCAATTACAATTCTCATAGCATAAAGCTTTGAACAAGAATATTAGACACCAAAAGGAAATATATAAGACTCAGCCAAGAACCTACTTTTCACAAGTGGCTTAGCCACATTCTTATTGACTTCAGTGGTATAAAATCAGGGCTAGAGTGTATCTAATACATATAGACAGGGCTCATGTTTTTGTAAGAGTTCCTGTTGTGGTGCAATTGCTTAAAGTAACTAGGAAAATAAAACTAACATTCACATTTTAAAGAAAATGTACAGCAGTGAAGAGGCTTTCAGGGTAGGGTGCAGCTGCATTATCTGAGCGTTCCCTAGGCTTCCAACCTTACATGCTATTGCACTGGGGGAACCTGGTGTGCTGGCTCTAAGGAACAGCATGGAGCATAGAGTGGAGTGGAGACACCATGGCTAGGCTCTGTGACCAGGTGGGGACTCGATTGTTCTTGTGCACACCGAGACCGATAAGCAGCACTTTTTGCTACCCTGAGCCAACAACCTGTCAGGTTTTGACAAATGCTGTGCTCTAGTGTACTTTTGCTCATTATAATATCATTATAATATCATTATAATACCAAAACACACCTCCATCCCAAAAGCTACCCGCCTCCGAGGTGCGACCACCCCTCACTGAGCATGCACTCTGAATTTCTCGGAGCCTATTACTTTAAACAGAGACGGGAAAACTTTTCACCAATCATAACCAAGATATGCTTGACTAGAGTCACTCAAGCTCCACCCAAAAGATAGAAAATAATATAAATTGGCCTAAGAGACTTCTGGGATCAGTCGACGGGCTGAGCCTCTCTTCCCCCCCATTGGGACGCCTTTGGGTGAGATTCAAACACTTGGTTATACTCCTTTTAACGCATTAATTTCCAGGCTGCACGCCTGTGTATTCATGCATGCTAGCTTGCTTTTGTAGACAGTCACTATCGCCGGCAATCCAAAAAGAACCTGTGTACCTGTTGCTGTAATAAATTGCACTTGATTGTATCGTTCCTAGCCGTGACAGTTCTTATTGAATGTGACTCGAGTAAGGGTGGTTATTTGTTATTGGTGAATCCGAGACCGTGATAGTTCAGTGCTCTGAATCCAACCAGACCCATATCGGTTAATGTGGTATTGGTGAATCTGTGATTGTGATAGTTCAGTATCCTGAATCCGACCGGGCCCATAACGATTAATCAGCGACTAAGTGCTAAGGGTGGTTATACATTATTGGTGAATCCGTGACCGTGATAGTTCAGTGCTCGGTGCTCTGAATCCAACCGGACCCATAACGGTTAATTAGCTACACCCCTTTAACGTGACACCTGTTCAAATGTTTCTTTATGAAGCAGGAGACTCATGGTTTTAGCAGTTTGTTCTTCTATGAGCACATTACCTAAAACCTTGGCAGTTGGGTAGGTTCAGGACTATTTCAAATGAAATAGGGAAATCATTGCAAGTTATCATTTGCAGTGACTAAAACCAGTGATCAGATTATCTTGATTATTTATATGCTGACTCCTCTGACCTACAAACTGAACTTTGCAATCATTTCAATCATCTGTTAACCAGAATTATCCTTCCTTTGTTATCCTTTGTTATGCAGAGTCTTATTAACTATTTATTATTATTGGGATATAAAGCAACACATTTCTTTAGAAGGAAACCTTAGACTTTATGTATTCAACACATTGTGTGGAACTATTACAGAGCTTAGCTTTGGATCGTGCATGGCTTATTTTCATTAAAAGTAATGGTGTTATTCCTGGCGACATGACTTGTGCAATTTAGCTCACAAGTAGAGATATGTATAAATCAGCTCCCACAATTTCAGAAGAACAGAGGGAGAGGGGACATGGCTCATCTCTAACTTCTATGCAACACTGGCACTGTACTTTTGCACTGTCCACCACAGAGATTGTTGTTTTAGTTCTATTGAACTCAAGATTAAATTGAAGGAAACACTTTCAAAACCTGGCCTTGGGGTCCTGCAAGGCAAGGTTGTGGGAAAAGCAGATTGTGAATTGGCTGCGGGTTGGGCTCTGCAGGGAAATGCACACCTGCCACAGCAAAGCACGATTACCACTGGCTCAACAAGCCTCATTTGCAACATGCCTGGGAGCCCCTTCTTGCGTTCTTCTAGTCAGGGATTAACCTTTGAAGAGGTGAGAGCTGCCTCTACTCAGTGCATCCCTCATTGTTTTAATTTTTAATTTCAATAAACTCCAAAAACAAACTCTCCCTGGTGCCAAGACTGACAGAATAAGTCTTTACACAAAGAATGGAGCTCACCTGTTGTCTTCACCAGTTCTTGAAACAACCAATGGCTGGGAAGAAACTGTAGCATTTGGCTTTTTGCCCAGAAACTAAGGCTTTCCTAAAAGCTGCGTGCATGCACACATGTACATACTCACAGAGATGTCTTGTGGGAAAAGGAGATGGAGAATTTTATTTTTTTTGCAAGGTTAATTGACTATAGGGTGAACTTCATCTGAGGACAGTCTCTAGTGATGAATGTCTCTGCTAGTGGTTTAGTTGGAGGGGAATAGATTATGCATTCAAACTAGTCATGCAGCAGGAATGAGTGCAACATATGAGACCTGATTTTTGTATTCTGGCCTTAACAAACAGCAGACAGGACTCAGTATCCACTGCAGATTTCCTTTCCAAGAGGACTGGACATGTCATACCCTCTACTGATGTCAGCAAGGACTACTAAGTTCTGGGCAGCTTTGAAAATGAGAGCCCATATGTAGGTGACTAATTACGGACTTGGGGTCTCTAATTCAAAACTCTCAGTAAAGATCATCCAAGGCATTCAGAAACCCAGTTCCCACTGATTTTTGGTGAAATTCTTGGTACCTTTGAAGATCTGAATCTTCCACTTTATGGAAGAAAATTTATGATGTAATGATTTTGTCATCATATTAAATCAGTCATGAACCCCAGGTAGTTTTTAAGAGAGATGGTTCACATATACATGCTAGATTACAGTTCAAAGACACTGGGAGGAAGTCTGAAAGCTTATCTTTCTGTAATGCCTTTCTGATGGTGTTTAGTACCTTTTTTGTTTGAAATGTGACACATCAGTGCACTGATGTCATTTAAACATTCACTTACTTTCCCAAATTCTTTTAAAAAAATAAATAAATAAATAAATAAAAACCTGTTTCCCTGAGTTCTTTTTTCTTCTTCTTCTTTTTTGAAAAAGTTGGGCTGGAAACAGAGCTAGCCAATTTCTCAATTTCTAATCTGAAAAAGCAATGGAGAGCAGTGGGAAGGGAAGAGAAATGGATTGTTGTGTGCAGGAGGAATGGCCCCTTGTGTGATAAACAAAGTTGTGTTTTGCAATAGAAGGTGTTTTTGCAGTGGAAAATTCTACTAACCTTGCATGTTCAGAAGTGATTGTGCAGGCATGACAGTGGCATAGCAGTGGGGATTATGTTAAACAGATAAGGGCAAGGTCCCACTGTCCCAAAATAAGGAGGATAGCTAAGAAAAACTGGATGAGCAGTACGAAATCAGTAAAAACAAAAATCACGGGCCCTCTAGTCACAAGAGAAGAAGGAAAAAAAAAAAAAAAGGAAAGGAGAAATTAATGGTTGGTCAAATAAAATTGTATATATATGGTATAGAAGTGCGTTGCGTAGGTTGTGAACCTGTAGTACTCAGCCAATGAGGAAACGGGAGGTGATCAGGTGTCGGGTAATAGGGAATATAAGATTATGATAAATGTTTACTGTGCGCTCCTGCTTGCAGGACACCCACCATTGCAATCGCAAATAAAAAAGCTTCACAGAAGATCCTGTCTGAAGAAAATTATTGAGATTTTTCTCACACTTGGTATGCAAAACCTGCACTATACACCCTCACAAGGCTCACACAGAGCCTGAAGCCACCCATTGTGCCACATCTGTGTGCTTTTATACCATGAACAAAAGGAAGAATTACAAGTAAGAGTTCAGCATGGCAAGGCAACCTCACAGAGTTTGAGGTAGGTTTGGGTCCAAAGCCTCATTGCCTCGTGAATGAAGTGCTGTTCCCAGGGCAATTTACACTTCCTACTGCAGGATCTCGGCCCAATGCTATGCTAACCCAGCCATGCATTTTCCACATCAGAGCAGTCTTGCTCACACTGACTGAGCAAAGCAAAACTGGGTGCATATCCTTAGGGATGTATGTGGAAGCTGTTGACAATGATTCAGTGCTGTTGGCAATGGGTCAAAACTTGACTACATAACTCTTTTAACCATAGGAAAAATTAGCATCACAAAGATGTGCTGTTGCACAAAGCCAGGCTCTGAGACGAAGCCCTAAATATTTACATTCAGATTTAGAGAACAATGATTAATTGTTACTTGTAATACAGGAGTACCTGGAGTTCCCAGCTGGACTCAAGGCCTTGCTTTGCTGGCTCCTCTTCACTTTTCCTCTCCTGCTTCTTGCAAAATACACCTTCAGCTAGCATCAAAGCACTACTGAGAAGCATTGTTTTGTGGCCAAAGCCTAATCCTTCAGAAAACCAATCCTGGTCACTGTCTTATCATCACAAATAATTGTCATTTCCTTCAAGTTTCATCCTATCTGCAGACAGATTAACAAGTCACAAGGTCTGGTAATTATAACCCAGCAAAAGTCCAACAGACCTCTTTGCTTCTGAAAGGTAGGGGAAGAAGAAAAGGAAAAAACATCAGCTCAAAATATGTCCTCTAAGGACCACATTAAAATTTATAGATTAAAAAAAAACATATATTGTATCAAAATGAAGCCAAATCAGCAGTTTTGGCCTTGCTTCTCTAAGCAGAAAGGCTTTGCTGTCTGATTTCTCCTTGGCTGCCTTTCTAGGCCTGCAATTCACAGCTGCATTGAAGCAGAGCAGGTCTAATAATGCCATTTGTTTTCAAAGGGAAGGGAAGGGAGAAAAGAAAGAGGGACATATAAATGGATCAAAGAAGAAGGGGGCCATTAGCAGACATTTAGTCTGACCATGGCTATAAGTGCAGATGGTTCAGAGGAACACAGCCAACTTGGCATTTATATAAGTTATCTTGTATCTCCCTCTTTTTTTCCTGCACTGGCACTCAGATTAAGAGGTCAAATAAAGGCTACTTCAGTGTGAGAGTGTGCATGATATATGACAAAAAATTCTGTCTCACAGTTAAGGCTTTCTAAACAGCTTAAAAGACAAATCAATGCATAAACTAATTCTCAGTCTAAGTCTTTTCTTCCTGCAAGCCATATGGATCTCTCTCCCCCTCTCTCAAATAACCTAATGACAAATATTTAGAGAAGTGAAAAAAAACAGGCAGAGCAGTAGAATGTGAACATTATGAGGTGGAATAGGAAGGGAATTTTTAATAAAGCAGGTAAAAATACTATAAACATATTTGATTTATTCGATAGACATAATAAATATCCTTCTTTAACTCTACAAAAGAACATCGTGTTTTAGTAGTTTGCTGTCTCTAAGAGACGATGCTTTGTGGCTGTCTTACCAGTGCCCTGACAAATGGCTTTTCTGAAGTGTAAGGAAGAAAAGCAAATGCTAAATTGTGAAGGTCCTGCTTCCTTTGTGGCAATCTACCTCCTGCATTGTCTAGGCTTTCAACTCAGGTGTTCCTTGGGTGCCTGCTTTGCAGAGAAAAAAATTGACTCCATAGAAGACAATGGAAATTTGATGGATGCAATGCCTCCAACAGTAATAAAAGTAATGATGTTTGCATGAATTTAGGCACCTCAGATTTGACCCATTGTGGTATTTAGGCATCTGTCTTTCAGTTGATTCAGGGATCCAGGTGTATAAACAACCAAATGGTGCCTAAGTTGTATGCTTCTAACTAAGAAGCCCTCTTAAGACTTATCTGGGGACCCGTTTGCTTCTTTGAATCTTTCTGGAGCTAGATCTTCTCCATTGAACTTCAGGCACCTTAAAGTGGTTCAGCATCTTAAAGTCAGGCAAAGTTAGGGGCTTTATTAAAGGCAGAATCCCACCCTGAGTACATCTAAAGATTTGGGCCTCAGGTTGCAATAGCTCAAGCAGGCTGATTCAAGTCCTGCCTGTACTTTTAATCCTGAATTATGCCAGGTGCCACAGGGATGGATACATAGAAAACAGATGGAGAGGTATTCATGAGCATTTAAAGACAAGCAGATCAGTTAGATTGGGTTCTGTAGATCTTGTTTGAATAGTTAATCACAGGAACACAGAGATGAAAAGAACCACATGGGTCACTGATCCCAGGATATTTTCTCATTATGATTTACAACCTGGATAGTATCAGGAGCATGCCAGGTGCTTCATATAGTCAAAAAGTCTGACAAGCTGGTATTTATTTTGGAGCCATGGAGGCCTGCCTGTTTTATGAATCAGAGCTGTTGTTATTTTTTATTTTGAGCCTGGGAGGTTGCTAATCATTCTGTTTACACTGTGATTTGTGGGGTGATATCTTTGCTCACCTCTGTTGCTGTTGACTGGGCATTATATCCTAGCGCTTTAATTTAAGAACCACAGTTGTTAAAGCTTTCTTCATAATTGTACTGAGTTATCCTTGAATGCATTTTGATTTGAGCTCTTTAGACACCGCTACATGTACATATAGTCACTGGAAATTGTCAATAAGTAAAGATGTGTGTCATGTGTGCTTAAACCCACCCATATATGCTCCCCAGATTTGTACACGATTTAAGTATATATATGCATAAAATGTAAAACATTCTTAAGAATCCAACTGGTATCAAGAATTGTCCTGTTACTTGAAGTGGCTGTTTCTTTTCCAGGCACAAAATTAACAGATAATAGATACACCTTTTGCATTTGGGATTATTGATGTAAGTGTAACTACATTGCATGTGCATAAAAGAATTAATGGCAGCCTGAAATTAAAATCAATAACCAAAATTCTTGCTTACTAAATGCACCAAACCACACTGTTATGTCTGCTTTAAGGAAAAGTCTGTCACAGAGTTTGACATACTGGAATGAGTTTCTCTACAAATATCCTGGAGGAAGCAAGTCTAGATGATTTTAGAGGTGTTTATTAGATTGTAGAAAGTAAGTATTATTCAATTGGTCTTTTTTTTTTTTTTTTTTTTTTTTGTAAAGTGCTTGTATAAAACATCATTAAAAGATTCAGAAATGATCGGTAGATATTTTAAACTTGCTACTGACAAAAGTAGCATCTGAAACAGATGGGGAAAAACACATCAATAAAGTACTTATAGATTATTCTACACTACACCATCCATTTAGTTGCTTGATTTGCTAACAGTCAAGTCATTAACTTTTAATAATCTTGTAGTCTACCTATGGTAAATTATTTATGAATGTGACCTTAATAAAATAAGTGTGATTAAAGTTTTAGTTTACATGTTTAACATCTGAAAAGTTTCCTCTGATACATAAATTGCCCAAAGTTTCTAGTAATGAAATATCTTTGAAATCTGCCTTAGAGTAACAAATTTAAATCAGTGAAAACCACTTTGTAGGCACCAAAATGAAAATATTATCCTGATTACTAATAATAGGTGCAGAATGGAAAAAGTGAGGCCTGGTAGGATGTTCCTTAAAGCAGTTTTCAAGAGTACTTACAGATTCCCTGTGTAAGAGGAGGTAACAGGAAACATTTAAAGTTAATTTAACTAAAGTAATAAACTTTTCCACAACTGAATGTCACTAGAAAAGTCAAACATAAAATGCAAAGCTATTTGAAAACAAAAACCTTAAAAATAATTCTCAAACATACGGTTGAAAACACAAGTTCAGACACAAGCAGAAATGAGTTTGCTGGACAATAAATTACAATAGTGTGTCAAAAGATAGGCATAGCAGACAGGTGAAAGACATAAATATATGAGCGCGCTGGACATGATCTATTCTGCCAAGACTTTCAATGCATGTTGGACACTTTATTACAAGAAACAGAATCCAGAAGACATACAGAAAGCTCAGAAGATTCCTGTTAACCCTCCCTCCAAGACTGGTAAAGATCTGTTATAGTGGGACAGGCTACTTAATGGATTATTAGCTTTTTAGCAATACAGAAGTATTCAGCACATTAAGCAATGATGTACTACTGGCTTGTAAGTGACAGATTGCTCATTACAGGACTTCAGAGAAGTTAATAATCATGATAATGTACCATGAGTCACAAGCGTCTCTCGTATATCAATTTTTCACTTTTACAGACATGTATAAACTTATCCCACCAAACACTTGTAATACACAGTCAAGTGGGAGAATTAATTAAGCTGGTTGAAAGGCTTCTCAGTGAAAACTGAGGGGAAAGTTTACCCAGTACACTGTTCTGCCTCTGTTAGCAGTCCAGAGAGCCAGGGGAAGAAGAGCAACATCTTCAGAGCCAACATCTAATAAGCTTTTTAAGGTAAAGACAATTAATGTTGAAGTAGCTATGTAACAATTTCATAATAAAATATCTCAATCTATTACACTAAAACAATAATAATAATAAATACCATAGGAAAGCACTAGCAGAAAAAAGCTGAGCTCCTCAGAGAATTGACCCTAGCCACCCTGGGGATATAGAGTAACAGAAGACCTGTTTTCTGAAGGAGTGCTTGCCATCCATTGCCACACCCTCGTTCTCCTTTTCTCCCACAACTGTGGAGTGAAAACAAGTCTCCATTTCTAATTATTCTTAATTTTTATAATTATTCCATAATAATCATCAAAGGAAAGGAAAGGTATATCATGGACTGCAATGGCAAAACCAACAACTAAGACTTTCAGCTGGTCTCCATAGAGAGGCCAGAGAAGTTCATCTGGAATGCAAATGACATGATGATTAGTACTAAGATGTCCACTCTTACTGCAAAAGCATCAAGGATGAGCAACTCTGGCACTTTTTCTAGTTTTCACTTCCAGAATGCAACTTTAACTTCTAGGTGCTGGGGCTTGGCATACACACAACCACAAGAATTAAGGCTTCCTGCAGCCATGTATCATTTCAATGTGTACTCACCTAAATATCTGCAGTGTACATTCCTGGTTTTGGCTAGGATAGAGTTAATTTTCCTCCTAGTAGCTGGTATGGTGCTTTGTCTGTGATTTAGGATGAAAATAATGTTGATAACACACTAATGTTTTAGTTGTTGCAGAGCAGTGCTTACACTAAGCGAAGGACTTTTCAGCTCCTCGCCCTGTCCTGCCAGCAGGCAGGCTGGGGGTGCAGCAGGAGCTAGGAGAGGACAGACCCAGGACAGCTGACCCAAACTGGCCAAAGGGGTATCCCATACCATCTGCCATCATGCTAAACAATTAATATGGGAGGGGGCTGGCCGGAATGGGGGGACTGTCTGCTTGGGAATAGGCTGGGCATCGGTCAGCGGGTGGTGAGCAATTGCATTATGCATCACTTGTTTTGTACACACTATTATTATTATTATTATTATTATTATTGTTATTTTTCTGTTTTAATAAACTGTCTTTATCTCAACTCACAGGCTTCACTTTTCCGTTTCTCTCCCACATCCCAGAGAGGGAGGGGGGGCAGGTGAGCGAATGGCTGTGTGGTGTTTAGCTGCTGGCTGGGTTAAACCACAGCAGTCCTTTTTGGCGCCCAACGTGGGGCACCAAGGTTTGAGATAACAACAGATCTGATCAGGGTGTGTTAATCTAAAATTGGTATAAGTATTAGACCTGCTTAATAGTTGCTAGTCACAATGTTGATTGCTTTGATCTCAGGTCTGCTGTGCCTGTTTTCTAAATTGAGTTATATAGCACATTACTTACTGTATGTGCTCCCTGTCATGCTGTTTATACTTTCCGGGGGCTGCTTTCAGATTATTATTTTACTGTACGGTGTAACACTGGCTTATGATATGATGAAATTGCTGGTCATGAGACTAACTTGGTATTTGTTCTCAGCACTGCCATCAAATACTTTGACTTCATACTTTGGAAACCATATCTCAGAAACTATTAACAATTACACCTTTTACCTTTTTTCTTCAGGGAGCCAAAGCATGGAGGGGAGAGGGGGAGATATTTTTTCCTACTTGTTCAATCTTCCTTTCTCCTTCACCCCCCTCTTCTCCTCCAGGCTATTTATGATAACTCTTCAAGATGTTGAATATCCTTGGGATGTTCAGACCAGCATGTTGTTATTATTATGTCTCCTGAATGCGCTTCAGATTTTGTTTAAGGTTAAACGACTACTTAGGAATTGTGGCGTAAGGACCACACAGACACCAGGGTTCTTTTAGGATCAGTAACTGCTACTACTTTATTGATAACATAACTTTAACACACACTTATTGAGGACAGGCTCCCTTCTTATACAATTTGCTTTACAGCAGTGCTTTTCCACTAACTATTCATTGGTCAACAACTTTGCCCGGCAACAGCAAACACCCAGCAACTTTCATGTCTTAAGGACTGGAGTCCTTAAGAGTCCGATGTTATCACCAACCACGGGGCTTGTCGACCCCCATGGCCACACTCCCACAAGGAATGCCATCCAGAGATCTGTCCTGAGGCAGGATAGTTGTGAGTGGCAGGGAGTGTGGGAGGATATGGGCAGGTTTCTAGAGCAGTGGACACCTCCAGTGTTTTGGAAACAGACACCAGTGCACCATGTACTGTAATGCCATCAACTTATAAAGGGCCAGAACCCGTCTGTATTTATGGGGTGAGGGGGGGATCCCAGCAGTTAACTGTATTGGAGGCTGAAGTGAGTCTATCTGGGAATGACTGCCAAAAGCAATGTATCGTGACTGGCCCGGATGCTCCGTGCATCCATGGCATAGATTATCTTAGAAGAGGAGGATATTTCAAGGACCCAAAAGGGCTCCAGTGGGCTTTTGACATAGCTGCTTTAGAGACAGATGACAGTGAACAGTTGTCTACCTTGCCCGGTCTCTCAGAGGACCCTTTTACTGTGGGGTTGCTGAGGGTCGAAGAACAGCAAGTGCCAGTCGCTACCACAACTATGCACCGGCGACAATATCGCACCAGTCGAGACTCCCTGATTCCCATCTATAAGCTAATTCATCAGCTGGAGAGCCAAGGAGTGATCAGCAAGACTCATTCACCTTTTAATAGTCCCATATGGCCAGTGCGAAAGTCTAATGGTGAGTGGAGACTAACAGTGGACTATCGGGGCCTGAACGAAATCACACCACCACTGAGCGCTGTAGTGCCGGACATGCTAGAACTCCAGTACGAACTGGAATCAAAGGCAGCCAAGTGGTATGCCACAATCGATATCGCTAATGCATTTTTCTCCATCCCTCTAGCAGCAGAGTGCAGGCCACAGTTTGCTTTCACTTGGACCAGATGTAAAGAATGTGCTCTACACTGCAGCCAGGTATCCCCACCTGCAGCCTCTGGCAGAAAGAACCTGGGGAAACTCAAGGTCGACCCCTAGGGTTTTGGAGGTGGGAATACAGAGGATCTGAGGCCTGCTACACTCCAACAGAAAAGGAAATATTGGCAGCATATGAAGGAGTTTGATCTGCTTCGGAAGTGGTCGGTACTGAAGCGCAGCTCCTCCTGGCACCCCGACTGCCAGTACTGGGCTGGATGTTCAAAGGAAGGGTCCCCTCTACACATCATGCAACTGATGCTACATGGAGCAAGAGGGTTGCACTGATTACTCAGCGGGCTCGAATAGGAAACCCCAGTCGCCCAGGAATCTTGGAAGTGATTATGGACTGGCCAGAAGGCAAATACTTTGGGACATCACCAGAGGAGGAAGTGGTCCGTGCTGAAGAAGCCCCACTGTACAGCAAGCTACCAGAAGATGAGAAGAGATATGCTCTGTTCACTGATGGGTCCTGTCGTATTGTGAGAAAGCATCGGAGATGGAAGGCTGCTGTATGGAGTCCCACATGATGAGTTGCAGAAGCTACTGAGGGAGAAGGTGAATCGAGTCAGTTTTCAGAAGTGAAAGCCATCCAACTGGCTTTAGATATTGCTGAACAAGAAAAATGGCCAGTTCTCTATCTCTAGACTGATTCATGGATGGTAGCAAATGCCCTGTGAGAATGGTTACAACAATGGAAGCAGAACAACTGGCAGCACAGGGGCAAACCCATCTGGGCTGCGGCGCTGTGGCAAGATATTGCTGCCTGGGTAGAGAACCTCAAGGGGATTTAATACTGGGTGAGAATAGCCCATGAGTTGAATTGTATTATGTTAATTATTATATTATACTGTATATCATCACTTCCTCCTAGTAGCTGGTAGAGTGCTGTGTTTGGGATTTAGGACGAGAAGAGTGCTGATAAGATGCTGATGTTTTAATTGTTGCAGAGTAATGCTTACATTAAGCCAAGGACTTTTCAGCTTCTCGCTCTGCCCTGCCAGCAGGCAGGCTCGGGGTGCAGCAAGAGCTAGGAGAGGACAGACCCAGGACAGCTGACCCAACTGGCCAAAGGGGTATTCCATACCATCTGACGTCATGCTAAACAATATATAGGGGTGGCTAGCCGGGGTGGGGGGGGTGGCTGCTCGGGATAGACTGGGCATCGGTCAGCGGGTGGTGAGCAATTGCATTGTGCATCACTTGTTTCGTACACACTATTATTATTATTATTATTATTGTTATTTTTCTGTTTTAATAAACTGTCTTTATCTCAACTCACAGGCTTCACTTTTCCGTTTCTCTCCCACATCCCAGAGAGGGAGGGGGGGCAGGTGAGCGAACGGCTGTGTGGTGTTTAGCTGCCGGCCGGGTTAAACCACAGCAGTTGTTTAGAATGCAAAGGAACTCCTACTCAGACTGGGGAGGAAGAAGATGACAAGATAGGCTACTCCGAAGTGGTTGGGCCATCACACGAACAGGAAGATGTAGAGGAAGATATCATAAGAGCATCAATAACTACCCGAGGCCTATACCAGCATGAGTTACGAGCTATGTGAAAGGATTTCGGTCATTCTCCAGGTGAGCACCTTGTCACCTGTCTCCTCCACTGCTGGGACACCAGAGACAATAGTCTGGAATTAGAGTGCAGGGAAACCAGGCAGGTGGGATCCCTTGCTTGGGACGCAGGCATTGACAACACAATTCGAAAAGGAGCACAAATCTTCACCCTCTGGAGGTGTCTCCTGACAGCTGTGAAGGAAAGGTATCCCTTCAAGGAAGATCTTCTCTGTCAACCAGACAAATGGACCACCATGGAGAAGGGAATCTAGTGCCTGAGGGAATTAGCCATACAGGAGGTGATTTATGATGACCTAGACAATGACCAGCTGTCCACAGATCCAGATGAAGTCAAGCGTACACGACCCATGTGGCGCAAGTTTGTACGGAGTGAACCATCATCATATGCCAGCTCATTGGCAGTAATGACCTGGAAAGACCATGAGGAACCCACGGTGGATGAATTGGCTAAACATGCTGTGGTGGTTTTACTCAGGTGGACAGCCGAGCTCCACCACAACTGCTCTTTCACTCCCCCTCCTCAAAGAGGAACGGGGAGAAAATACGATGAAAAGGGCTCAAGGGTTGAGATAAGGATGGGGATATCGCACAGTAATTATCACGATGGGCAAAACAGACTCAGCATAGGGAGATAATAAGATTTATTGCTTATTACTAACAAGCTAGAGAAGTGAGAAACAAAGGAAAGAAACCAAAAGCACCTTCCCCCCCATCCACTCTCTTCCACCTCCTCCCCCTGAGCGGAGCAGGGGAATGGGGGTTATGGTCAGTCTATAGCACTTCTTCTCTGCCGCTCCTTCTCAGTCACTCTTGTCCCCTGTGCTGTGGGGTCCCTCCCACAGGATGCAGTCCTTGCTGAACTGATCCTGCATGGGCTTCCCACAGGCAGAAGCTCTTCAAGAACTTCTCCATATATGGGTCTGTACCATGCGGTCCATCCCACAGGAGCAAACTGCTCCAACCTGGGTCCCCCACGGGCAGCAGCTCCTGCCGGGTCACCTGCTCCTGCATGGTCTCCTCTCCATGGGCTACAGGTCCAGCCCAGAATCTGCTCCGGCAGGGGTCTTCCACAGGCTGCAGCCTCCGTCAGTGCAGGTACACCTGCTCCACCGTGGTCTCCTCCACAGGCTGCATCGTGGAACCCTGCTCCACCGTGGTACTCCATGGGCTGCAGGGGGACAGCCTGCTTCACCATGGTCCTCGCCACAGGCCGCAGGGGACTTCTGCTCCAGTGCCTGGAGCACCTCTCCCCCTCCTTCTTCACTGACCTTGTTGCCTGCAAGGCTGTTTCTCACTCCTCTCACTCTCCCAGCTGCTGTGTGGCACAGCGTTTTTTCCCTCTTTCTTAAATATGCTCTCACAGAGATGCAAACAACATTGCTTATTGGCTCGGCTCTAGTCAGCAGTGGGGCCCTTACCAAACATGGGGCAGCTTCTAGGTCCTTCTCACAGAAGCCATCCCTATGGCCCCCTGCTACCAAAACCTTGCTATGTAAACCCACTACACGTGTTTCTTGATGCACACAGTCAGCTGGTCAAAAGAGGTGATTCCCCCACTGCATTTAGTGTTGGAGCAGCCTCACCTGTGTGCAGTCCTGAGCTCCACAATACAAAAAGGATGTTAATGTGCTTGAAAATGTCCAGAGGAGTGCAACAAAACTGGTGAAAGGGCTGGAAGGCATGTCCTGTGAGGAGAGGCTGAGGACTCCTGGGTTGCCTGGGCTAGGGAAGAAGAGGCCAAGAGATGAACTCGTTGCTTTCTGCAGATTCCTGAGGAGGGGAAACAGCGATGGAATTGCCGGTCTCTGCTCTCTGGTAACCAGTGCCAGGACATGTGAGAATGGTGCAGACCTGAGCCATGGAAGAGTCAGACTGAACATTAGGAAAAAAAATTGTTTGGGTAATGTCCTCAGGAACATGCTTGAAGTTTTGGTTATCCCTGAGGTGGTCAGACAATGGGATGCTGTATTTTACGACATTGTTGTATTTTAAATACAGGTGGCCAAGTTAAGACAGAGATGTTTTGTGAAGATAATTCATTTTTATGGGCATTCATTTTGCTTATTACAAAGTAATCCAGGAGTAATTCAGGATATTGCTAAAATTCTAGTATGATAGTACTGTATACCAGCCTACATTTTACTTCATAGTTGTTAATAGAAAATAGGTTAAAAGATGATCAAACTTGTTATTTTAAAGTTTTTGGTTTGGTTTGGTTTTTGGATTTGAAGGAAATAAAATTGTTTAAGCCTTGGAGGGACAGACATCTTTTTGCATTAAAGAAACACCTTTCCAATCATTTTTTTTTTTTTTTTTTTTTTTTTTTTTTTTTTTTTCTGTGATACAATTTTTTGATATGGGAAGAAAACATGAATGTTTAATATTTTTGGAAAACTTCTTCTTAGTGAATTTTGGAGTTTTTTTATGAGAACTCCTGGGACATGGGCACAAAAACACCACATGTGATTTTAAGTACTTATATGAGTCTCATAGCCCTCACGCGGATCAGCTGCAGCGATGGTTCCTGGCAGGGAGATGGATGGAGCCAGCCCCTAAACAACCCCCAATAAAAAGTCGCAGAGCCGTTTGGTCAGAACTGCAAATCCACACATCCACCCGCCCCGTGCAGACAGGAGCTGTGTTTTTGCTGCCACGGGTATTGATATGCTGAGGGTGCAGCCAGGAGTGACAACAGTGGCTTTAAAATTCCTGCCAATATCGTAATTTCCACCATTTTAATGAGGCCCTCATGCGGACTGACTGCAGCAAGGGCTCCTCGCAGGGAGACGGACGGAGCCAACCCCTAAACCACCCCCAAAAACCCAGCGCAGAGCCATTTGGTAAGATCTGCAGCCCAGTCCCCCAGCTCCAGTAGCAGGACCTGTTCTTATGCCGCCACGGACGCTGATGGGATAAGGGCAGAGCCAGGGGTGACAACAGTGGCTTTAAAAAGCCCACCAAGATCATAATTACCACCATTTTAATGAGGCCCTAGCATGGATGGTCTGCAGTGAGGCTGCAGTGAGGGCTCCTGGCAGGATGAAGGACGGAGCCAGCCCCTAAACTACCCCTCAGTAAAGCAGTGCGGAGCTGTTTGGTCAGAGCTGCAGACCACCGCGCGGCCCCAAGCAGACAGGAGCTGTGCTTGCAGCACCGCAGGTACTGACATGCTGAGGGCGAAGCCAGGGGTGACATCAGTGGCTTTAAAAAGCCCACCAAGATCATAATTTCCACCATTTTAATGAGGCCCTTGCGCAGATCAACTGCAGCGAAGGCTCCTGGCAGGGTGATGGATGGAGCCAACCCCTAAACCATCCCCCAGTAACGCGGTGCAGAGCCATTTGGTCAGAGCCGCAGCCCCGGCCCCTTCCCCAAGCAGGCAGCAACCGTGCTTGTGCCACTGTGGGCACTGACGTTCTAGGGGAGGACCCAGGGGTGACAACAGTGGCTTTAAAAAGCCCGCCAAGGTCATAATTTCTGCCATTTTAATGAGGCCCTTGCGCGGATAGGCTGCAGTGAATGCACCTGGCAGGGAGACGGAAAGATCCAGCCCCTAAACTGCTCCCCCCCCCCAGTAACACAGCACAGAGCCATTTGGTCAGAGCCAGAGCCCTGCGCCCCCCCCCCCCCTCCCCGAGCAGGCAGGAGCTGTGCTTATGCCCCAACAGGCAATGACGATCTGAGAGCAGACCCAGGGGTGACAAGAGTGGCTTTAAAAACCCTGCTGAGATCATCATTTCTGCCATTTTAACGAGGCCTTCACGTGAATCGGCTGCAGTGAGTGCTCCTGGCAGAGAGATGAGTGGAGAAAAACCCTAGCCTCCCCCCAATAACATAGTGCAGAGCTGTTTGGTCAGAGCCGCTGCTCTGTCCCCCAGACCAAGTAGGCAGGAACCAGAGCCATGCTTGTGCTGCCTGTGGGCAATGACTTGCTGAGGGCGGAGCCAGGGGTGACATCAGTGCCTTAAAAAAGCCCACCAAGATCATAATTTCCACCATTTTAACAAGGCCCTGGAGCGGATCGGCTGCTGGAAGGGCTCCTGGAAGGGAGACTGATGGAGCCAACCCCTAAACCACCCCCCAGTAATGTGGTGCAGAGGCAATTGGTAGGAGCTGCAGCCAGGCCAGGCCCCCCAGCCCCAGCAGGCATGAGCTGTGCTTGTGCCGCCTCAGTCACTGATGGGCAGAAGGCAGAGCGAGGGATGACAACAGTAGTTTTAAAAAGCCTGCCAAGATCTTCATTTCTGCCATTTTAACGAGGCTCTTGTGTGGATCGGCTACCGCAAGGGCTCCTGGCAGGGATACAGACGTGAAACATGGGATTAGAAATTAGAGAGCGACTGATTAAGAATAAATATGTAGGCAACACTCATTGCTTCATATGTGCTACATTTGCAATGTACTGTGCCTGTGCTGCGCTTAGGCCTCCAGATGAGCCCCTGGGACCCCAAGGACCAGATCAAACCAACCTTATGGTTTGGACTGTGACCAAGGTCTCAGAGAGAAGGAGGACTGTTTATAAAAGGATAAGATAAGGGATGTCAAACATGCAAGGCCTCGAGATAACAGGAGCCCCTCGGACCCCGAGAACCGGACCAAACCAACCTTATGGCTCAGATTGTGACCAAGGTCTCAGAGAGCATGCGCAGGGAGACGAGGTGAAAAGTTCAGCTCCAATGAAGACACCTTACTTCATCCCGATGACCACCCAGACGACCACCAGAGAGTACTACGCAAGCACAGAAGGACTGATAAGATAATTAGCATACGAAGCGGGGCTAGGCGGTGCTGGGAAATGAATATGCATAGATGTGTTGCGAAACTTAATGCATATGTAATATTTTAGGGGACAAAAGAGAATGCAAGCGAGTGAATTGTTGCGCACAACTTCGGTGGGACTACCCCCCGTGGTGCTTCCCAGTGCTGAATAAACAAACCTACTTTACAGTCTTACTGATTGTGGAGTCAGTTTTTCACGAGTCGTTTGGCGAGCCAGGCAGGAAATGCTCTGCTCGGCTGCAGGATCGACTGCAGAGCGGACACCCTAGGTGCACCCTGAGCATTTTCCTCGGAGGGGACTCCACTCCCAGCCACTCACCACAGGAGCAGACAAGGACCTCCTGAAGCTGCAGACAAACCGTATGTTTTACAATACAGGAAGGGCCTGTAAGTCCTACGCGTGGCTAGGATAAACAGCACAACAGGGATCACATACAGGAGGTAACGTACAATAAAACACAGTTTGGAATACAGGTGCAGCAGACGCGAGATTAAAGCAATCAACATTGTGACTAGCAACTATTAGGCAGGTCCAATACTTATACCAATTTTAGTTTAACACACTCTGATCAGAACTATCATTATCTCAACCCTTCGAGCCCCACGTTGGGCGCCAAAAAGGACTGTTCTGGTTTAATCTGGCCGGCAGCTAAACACCACACAGCCGTTCGCTCACCCTCCCCCCTCCCTCTCTGGGATGGGTGAGAGAAACTGAAAAGAGAAGCTAGAGTTGAGATAAAGACAGTTTATTAAGATAGAAAACAGTAATAATAATAATAATAATAATAATAATAGTGTGAATGAAACAAGTGATGCACAATGCAATTGCTCACCACCCGCTGACTGATGCCCAGTCTATCCCGAGCAGCCACCCCCCCCCATCCCGGCTAGCCACCCCTATATATTGTCAGATGGTATGGAATACTCCTTTGGCTAGTTTGGGTCAGCTGTCCTGGGTATGTCCCCTCCCAGCTCTTGCTGCACCCCCAGCCTGCCCGCTGGCAGGACAGAGCGAGGAGCTGAAAAGTCTTTGGCTTGGTATAAGCACTGCTCTGCAACAATTAAAATATCAGCATGTTATCAGCATTCTTCCCATCCTAATCCAAAACACAGCACTCTACCAGCTACTGGGAGGAAAATTAACCCTGTCCTAACTGAAGCCAGGACAATGGGAAATAAATAGGATGAGCTCAAGATCTGTGTTTGGTTGCAGGGCCACGATCTCGTTGCAATCACGTGGTGGGACAGCTTGCATGATTGGAATGCTGTCATGGAGGAGGAGGAGGAGGAGGAGGTTGATGAGGCCTTCTACCTTCTACAAGCAGCTGGAAATAGCCTCACTATCCCGGACACTGGTTCTCATGAGGGACTTAAGATGCAGGTGGTGGAGGAGCCAACGAGGCAGGGGGTGCTTCTGGGCCTTGTCCTTACCAACAGGGATGGCCTTGTTAGGGATGTGAAGGTTGAGGGCAGCTTGGGATGCAGCGACCATGAGATGGTGGAGTTCAAGATGGAACTTGGTGGAAGAAATAAGGCTAAAAGCAGGATTGCTACCCTGGACTTTTGAAGAGCCAACTTTGACCTCTTCCGGGATCTACTTGGGGGTATCTCATGGGCTAGATTGCTAGAAGGCAAGGGTGCTTGTGAGAGCTGGGCAGCATTTAAACAGCATTTCTTCCAAGCTCGGGATCGGTGCATCCCAAAGAGTAGGAAATCAGGGAAGGGGGGCAGGAAACCTGTGTGGATGGGCAAGTAGCTCATCGATAAGATCAAAAGGAATGGGAAGGTCTATGAAATGTGGAAAAAAGGCCTGTCCTCTTGGGAGGAGTATAGATGTGTCGTCAGGGCCTGCAGGGATGTGACGAGGAAAGCTAAAGCCCACCTGGAGGTGAAGCTTGCAAAAGAGATAAAGGATAATAAGGGTTTTTTCAAGTATGTAAACAGCAAAAGGAAGACTAGGGATAATGTGCGTCCCCTGCTGAACGAGGAGGGTGTCCAGGTAACGGGGGATGCTGAGACGGCAGAGATGCTGAATGCCTTCTTTGCTTCAGCCTTTGCTTCAAGGACTCCCCCCCAGGACTCCTTGACCCTGGAGGGAGGAGAAAGAGTCTGAGAAATGGAGGATTCCCCCTGGTTGAGGAGGGAGTGGTTCGGGAGCGTCTGAGTGGGCTCAACGCACACAAATCCATGGGTCCCAATGGGATGCATCCACGTGTGCTAAGGGAGCTGGCAGAGGTGATTGCCAAACCATTCTCTATGATCTTTGAAAGGTCCTGGAGAACAGGAGATGTGCCTGAAGACTGGAGGACAGCCAATATTACTCCGGTCTTCAAGAAGGGCAAGAAGGAGGATCCAGGAAACTACAGGCCAGTCAGTCTCACCTCTGTCCCTGGAAAGGTGTTGGAGCAGCTTGTTCTGGATGCCATCTCCAAGCAATTGGAAGAGAAGAATGTTATGAGGAGTAGTCAGCATGGATTCACCAAGGGAAAATCGTGCTCGACCAACCTCATTGCCTTCTATGATGGCATCACCAGCTGGGTAGATGGGGGGAGAGCAGTGGATGTCATCTACCTTGACTTTAGCAAGGCTTTTGATACTGTCTCCCATGGCATCCTGCTAGCAAAGCTGAGGAAGTGTGGGATAGAGGAGTGGACAGTAAGGTGGGTTGAGAACTGGCTGACTGGCCGAGCTCAGAGGGTGGTGATCGGCGGAGCAGTCTGGCTGGAGACCTGTGACTAGCAGTGTTCCCCAGGGGTCGGTTCTGGGTCCTGTCTTGTTCAACATCTTCATCGACGACCTTGATGAGGGAATAGCGTCCACCCTCAGCAAGTACGCCGATGACACAAAGCTGGGAGGAGTGGCCGACACTCCAGAAGGCTGTGCTGCCATTCAGCGAGACCTGGACCGGCTGGAGAGATGGGCAGGAAGAAACCAAATGAGGTTTAATAAGAGCAAGTGTAGAGTCCTGCACCTGGGAAGGAACAACCGCATGTATCAGTACAGGCTGGGGGATGACCTGCTGGAGAGGAGCTCTGAGGAGAAGGACCTGGGGGTCCTGGTGGACGACAGGTTGACCATGAGCCAGCAGTATGCCCTGGTGGCCAAGAGGGCCAATGGCATCCTGGCATCCTTTTAATAAAGGAGCGTGGCCAGCAGGTCAAGGGAGGTGATCCTCCCCCTCTACTCTGCCCTGGTCAGGCCTCACCTGGAGTACTGTGCCCAGTTCTGGTCTCCCTGGTACAAAAAATGTATTACAGCAAGTTGTTAAAAGGTGTTGCCTGCAGATGGTTACTTGATGGGAAACAGTAAAAGTGGAACCAGTTAATGCCCTAGAGGTCTGAGCAGTAAATTCATCTCCAGAAGATTTTTAAAAGCCCTCTCTCTGATGGTTTCCCATGCACTCAGCTGCCCTGTACTTGCTGCTTGCCTTGCCTGTTACACAGCAGAGCCACTAGGAGTTAGCCATGTTCTTCAGCAGTGATCAGCTCCATGATGGTGGATTTTTTTCCATCTTGACCAACTCTTGGTGCTAAATAAATCATTTGCAACACCATCTACATGAAGCTGTCCCAGCAAGGTAGGGAGGAACTTGCCAGGGAGGAAAGTTCCACTGACTTTTAATGAGATAAAGTAGAGCAGCCTCTCCCTCTCCCTCTCTCTGTCTTCTGCAGAGATATCCCTAAAGCAGGTCTGATTCAGATTAGTGAGTCTAGAGGTTCAGTGCCATGGAGATTACTAGCTCAGGAATGGTAAGAGCTATCCCATGAATAAACTTTTCTTCTGCTATGTTGTATTGTCCTTAAGCCAAGCTGGCAATCTAGTGCTAGCTGAGCAATAATTACAAGCAATTCACAATGCTGCCTAAAATAAATTATGAAATGTCAAGCCTAAGTGGCTTGTAAGAGTACTCTTGGTGAGGAGACAACTCCACTGGCTGGATTTTCCCGGTCTCAGGACACCAGCTCTTCCTTCTTGGACCATTGTAAGGCCTGATTACCTGGACCCTGGATGTGTGTATTCCAGGAATGATTCATTTTGCAGGAAAACCCTGGCATGATCCCCTAGTTTTCCCTACAGAAATGCCACTTCATAGTCTACTGCTGTGATGAACACTTCCAGGAGCACAGAGCACAATCCATCCCCATGCCAAACAGAGGCGCTGAGCAACCCTGACAACACCTGAAGCTAGAGTGCTGCAGCAGGTGGTCCACAGTGCTGGATGATGGAAATCTAGGCTAGATGTAGGAACTCAAAAAGCTTTCACGTGAGTCTTGGGAAAACCAGTGTTGGAAATAAAGAGAAAAATTAAAAATTATTAAATTATGATCGTTTCCTACAACAGTCTGAAGCATGGTGTTGTGGTTTAACCCAGCCGGCAGCCAAACACCACACAGCCGTTCGCTCACCCTCCCCCCTCCCTCTCTGGGATGGGGGAGAGAAACGGAAAAGTGAAACGAGAGTTGAGATAGAGACAGTTTATTAAGATAGAAAACAGTAATAATAATAATAATAATAATGTGTATGAAACAAGTGATGCACAGTGCAATTGCTCACCACCCGCTGACCGATGCCCAGTCTGTCCCGAGCAGCCGGCCCCCCCATCCCGGCTAGCCACCCCTATATATTGTTTAGCATGACATCAGATGGTATGGAATACTCCTTTGGCCAGTTTGGGTCAGCTGTCCTGGGTCTGTCCCCTCCCAGCTCTTGCTGCACCCCCAGCCTGCCTGCTGGCAGGACAGAGCGAGGAGCTGAAAAGTCCTTGGCTTGGTACAAGCACTGCTCTGCAACAACCAAAACATCGGCATGTTATCAGCATTCTTCCTATCCTAATCCAAAACACAGCATTCCACCAGCTACTAGGAGGAAACTGTCCTAACTGAAACCAGGACACATGGTGAAGACGTTTTCAACACAGTAATTTGTCTTAGTCCTGCACTCTTAATCTCTTTCAAAAGATAAACTACAGGACTGAAGTAAAAAATTAAACTGATCACAGGCTCCTTTTACTAGAATGCCAGGGGAAATTCTATTTTCTTGAGTGTGTCCTTTGTCTTTCTTTCTTTCTTTCTTTCTTTTTCTTTCTTTCTTTCTTTCTTTCATTTTCTTCTCAGATGCCAGTAGAGATTCTCTCTCCTGCTGGGAGCTTGAACGTAAGATTTCTGAAAAATGAAGTTATCAAATGCATCCTAATTGGGAGAACATTTTAAAGATGCCATTACATATTTGGTAAATGTGATAAATAAACGATCGAGTTCTAAACAGGATTCCAATTAAAGTTAATTTATTTTAATAGAGGCAAGCAAACAGCGCTGGTTGCACCGGGAGTCTCTGCTACACCAAGACGCACACCTTACAGTTCCCATCCCTGGTTTATATCTCTTCTACTAATGCATATTCATAGTGGGCATTTCCTGCTCCGAGCATGTCCTCTTCATCTGCAGGACCTGCATGGGGCAGTATAGACTAAGAATTATTGTGAAAGAGCTGAATTTGGGGCATGTAGGTTCTCATATAATAGGCACCACTATTGGAAAAGATCAGCTTTTCTGAGTGGCTCGCCTCAGGCATCTAAAATTAGTGCACTTTAAAAAAAAAAAAAATCAATTTCAATTTTATTAATCTATTTTCTGTATAATAAAAATACTGTCTCTCTTTATTGGATCTTATGACAATTTATGAACTAAAAATTTGTTACAACATTCACATTTGTTAGCACATTCACATATAACAAGTTATATTAATATATTGATCTAAATCTTTAGATGCTAATGTTCCACATTGTTATTCATTATTGTTTGCTAATGCTGAAATGCATTTGTAATGTAGAAAGTTGCTCACTCAAAATCATTCCATGGGCTAATTGCCGCACTGTCAAACTCTTGGCTTCCCTGTGTCCCAGCCCAAGACTTACATCAGCAGCATAGTACCCAAGTGCAATACACAACTTTCACTAGAAATGGAAACCCTAAATTGAATTATTCTGCAGACTTCCTTAGTGATACTTAAAAAAATCAAGCCAACCTTGTGTACTGTGTGCATTGCAAATTAGAAATGGAAGGTTGTATTCAAATACCAGTAAATCTTATGTTTTCTGTGTCCCCTGACAAAAGGAAAGAAAAACTATGTTGCAAGATCTAAGGACAGCATGGCAAAGTTGATGCTTTCAGTCTTGTTCCATTTCCTGTATTTGAATGCTTTAATATGGCAATAGGCATAGTTGGGCAGAAATATTAAGAGGAGTTTAATGCAAGGTTGGTGTATTGGTAACGTGTACTGATGTTAAAAGAGAGTGAGCACTGATCACCTTATCCGTTCAAATCCCACTCTAAAGGCCAAATCTATATGCTTGCAAGTAGGTTCTCAAAGTTGCCATTAACAAGGAGAACTGTGTGCTCCTAGAAGTGCTTGTAAACTCAGTATGAGTGTTACTAATGGATTAATGTTCTGACTTAGCTTCTCCACATTCCTCCTTAATAGACGGTAATTGCTTATGTTCAGAGCATTCGAGCACTAGCCTAGCACATGCTGCCAAAGTCTCAAGAAGTGACAGAGTTACAATAAAGCTTCTTGAGAAGAGAAATTATTAATTCTCAGCAAACAATAAAAATAGAAGAAAAAGATGTAGGGATCCTAATAACAATGATGTGGGCTCATGGTGCCTTTATTAGTCTCCTTTGTGTTCTTGCTTGAAACATTATTCATCACTGAAGTAGCTGATTATTCTCTTTTAATTACTTCATATGGAATAAATAAAATGAAGACAATAATCTTTTATAGATGGTTATGAAGAGGAACATTTTTCTCAGGGAACAGAGTATAGATTTCTTTCCCCTCCCCTTTACCTCCCAAGGCTGTAGGAATCTGATGCATTCAATGCTACATCATGAAGAGAGCCCCTGAATTCTCTGAATTATTTAATAGTTAACCATCATTTAAAAGCCTCACCTGGATGGCCTATGATTGAAGATCAAGCCTCATTGAGCACAATGTTTTGTTCTGATGAGACGTTTCCAGACAATTTCCTGTGTTATATGAGAAGCTGGAAAAGCTGCAACCTGTTCATATTCAAAAGGGCCATGGTGCCCCGCTGAGATTTCCCAGACACATGGAGCTGTTGGTCTGCCCTTCTGCATAAGGTTGTATGCTGCACCGTGTTGAGTACACAGGACAGGAGGATAGCAAGTCTCCTTTGAGGTTATCCCTGATGAGATGGCTTTTTCCATTGCAACAGCACCCCATAGCTTCTTGCCTGCTCCGTGGTCACAGTTCAGACCCCAAATCTGTATGAGAATACAAGCCAGAGAGGAAGGGGCCAAGACTCCGGGATGAAAATGTTCAAGAGATGAGCCTGGAGAAGCAGAAGAGTGAAACTATGAAAGAAGAAGAGCTATGAAAGCTGGTCTGGCTGCCAACAAGTTTGGCCTTCCCTCACTGATGTGATGTGAAGAGCATTTTTGATTGCATATTCTCACTTTGTCCTAGCTAAGTTCCTTGCACAAGCAGAGATCTGTCAGGTTAAGAGGAAATAGAGGGATGTGATCTATAAGCAGATGGTGTATGGATTCAATTATGTTTCCTGTCATTAGAGAAGCCTATGAAATAAATTGTAATCAAGATGAGTTTTTAAAACAATTACAGGTAATTCAGTCTGTATTGGAAGTTGAACTTGTGGCAAAATTTAGGATGGAGAAAAAGAATTGTACAAGAGAACAGAAGGGATGGAACTCATTCCTCTACATTTCAGGTATCTGAGCATGTCTCTACCTACAGTCAATACAGAAAATTAGTATTTCAAAGGAGGGGGGAATGCATCTCAAAACCTGACATGGGGCATATGAATCATTTGTTGTGTATACCCTTCCCATGCTCTGGGTTCGTTACAACTCAGACCACATCTTACAAGTATCCTTGCAAAAGGTGATGGTGAGGTAGTCTGCAAGCAGATAGGTTGAGAATGATGGCCTATATTTCATACTACACAGCTCTGAATATCCACCAGTATTTTTGCCTCTTTATTCCTGCTGAATCAGCAAAGAGTAGCAGACTGGCTGGCTCTCCTGTAGGGATTGCATCTCACTCCATTCATTTTGGGGAGCAGATGAAGGCACATAACTGTATACTAACTTCAGGCACCTTCACTGGGTGGGATGAATCAGGGAGTAGCTTTCTCTGAGGGCCTATGTTTGACCCTTCTTCCCAGGCTGCTGACTACAGTTTATCAAATTCTTTAACAAAAAATTCTCCAAGTGTCCTGTTTAGGGGAATACAACTGCTTCCCTGAAATACACTTGCTCCAGCAGGCAGTGGGAAAGTGCCTGTGATGAACTGTGTTTTTTCTCAACCTTTTAGCAGTCTTGTCTCCTGTGTAATCACAATCCCAAATCACGATCTTGATATAAATTGCACTTAAAATTTAGTAATAAATGGGATTTTTTGAGAGGAAAGATGATCCTCTGGGTAAGGTGCTTTTAACTTAATGGTAGTCCTAAGAGTAAGGGAGTTATGAATCTGGAAAACCAATCATTATTAATAACACAGTTCTTATAATACTTTCCTTTTCAAGATTTGTTTACCCATCACCATTGTTTGATCATAAAAATAACTCTTTTACGGTTTGAACTGAGCGGATCTTGGGAATGTATTTCTTTCGGAGGGGCCCGTGCTATTGAATGTCTAATCTGGGCTGTGTCAACCTGCACAACCAAACACACAGATGCTCAAGATGAGAGTCAATGTGTTGTTGTTTCTTAAATTAGTTTGCAGTCACACAGAAACATTTAACCCACCAGTGCTTCCCCCTAGACACTTACCCTAGTTCCAGGACAACACTGTCACCCTGTGGTCTGAGTCTTGGCTCATCCTCTAGTCTAGTTGAACAGCAAACCATCTTAGAAAATTTGTTTCTGATAGGGCTTCCAGCATCATAACATACTACAGGAAAAGGCCATCATTTTGGCTGTGCTTTACAGATGTCAAATCCTTCTCAGGACTCAGTTTAAACTTTAGGCTCAGTGTCAAAAATAATACAAAAAACTGTCTGTAATTACCTCCTGGAGTTAGCTTGCAATAAATTAAAACAAAACAAACAAACAAAAAAACACAAAACATTTTAAAAGAATTTTGACTTTCTGCCTAGATATATTTTTTCACTCCTTGCTTGGAAACTTAAAGAAGGGAACAATTAATGAAAAACAATTGCTGAAAAAGGCATGGTTTTCAGATCTTGCTTGTTTTCATATCTTAGAGTAGCTTGCTGTTTCTTACAGAATCACAGAATCACAGAACTGTAGGGGTTGGAAGGGACCTCAAAAGATCATTGGGTCCAACCCCCCTGCCAAAGCAGGTTCCTCAGAGCAGGCTGCCCAGGTAGGCATCCAGACGGGAACATAGATTTAATTCATAAGGAAACCCCAAGACAGATTAGAAATGTAGGTCAGATGTGGAAAGATATAAAATTATTTTTATTTTGAGCCCATATTGTTGACTGCCCTCCTGTATGCCTCATTTTTTTCACATTGACCACTCTAATGGTTCAGTATTTTTATAGCATGCATCATTATAATTAAAGGAGTGTATATTTTTATGGATGAAATGCTCTTCTTGCAGCTATTGCCAGAGACTGTAAGTAAAATGCAAATTACATGCAGACTTCTGGAATGGTAAGGAAAATTGGTTTGTTTTCCTCCTCCAGCATACTATAATTTTTACTTTTGCATATTTTTCCTCCTCAGGTGCAACAGGAAACAAAGGGTCTGTGATGCCAGATTTTGTGGGATTTTGGAGCTTAATAGAAGCAGAAGATATGAGCCCAGGTGTCTTGCTTAGATTTGCAAACTGGGAAAAACATCACAACATAAAGATGCTTATCCAACACAAAACTTCCAGGCTACAAACAGGCAGAACTCTCAGTCCGTTACCAAGACTAGAAATTTGTCCTGTGACAGAGATTTGACTGTGCAATTCATTCAACCAATAGTATCAATGGCAACGCTGATTCTTAAATCGCCTGTTTCCAAATGAAGTTTTACCTGTTTTGCCTCTAATTTATGCCTTTCCATCCTGTTTTACCATCCTGGGTACTCTGGAGATGTGAGGACTCAGTTGCTCTATCATTTACCAGGGGAGCAGGAGGCAAGTGGGCTTTCTTGCACTGGATCTGTCTTGGTAAACAAAGTTGGAGCTCTGCCTTCTACAAAGAGACTCTGTTACCCTTTGATAGGGATTGTTCCCAGTAGGATGGACTTTGTCTTTCTGCTGATGCCTGCCACTAATTCAGGGACGTGTGAAACAGCACAAAGCCACCTGCGAATTCCTTTCCCACAATTCCCCCTTTTTTATTTTCAACCAACCAAACGCTTACTATAGATTTTTCTATCAATCATCACCGACATTGCAATAAGCACGGTACAATAAGCAACAGGGTGAAAATCACATGCAGAATTATGATTGTGAAGAAGTGTGCCTACTAGAATCTACATCAGTCAACAAGCCACTAAGCGCTAGGGATGTTGCTTTGCAGCAATGCTGCTTCTCACTTGCACAGCACAATCATAATCATGCAAAGAGGCCTCTTGCACTTCTCATTCATACCACAAGAAAATATCACTTAAAATAATTTGTCTAAAGCTTCAGGAGGTTCTTGTCTACTCCCGTGGTGAATGGCTGAGAGTGGAGACCCCTCCGAGAAAAATGCTCGGGGTGCACCTGGGGGCATCTGTTCCACAAGTCGATCCCACAGCCGAGCAGAGCGGCTCCTGGCACAAGGAATGATGTTATTATAGTTTTGTATAATTACACCAAAGAGATGCATTGCAATAAGGAGCAAGTGTGGCATTGACCATTTGTTTCATGATTTGGTTTTTGCCCAAGCAATTGAACCTTATACATGCTATTGCTGTTACACATCCCAGGATATCTAATTCCTGTGGCTCTAGGGGCGCTTGCGGCAAGTATACAGTCCAGTCTTTGTTATCTGCTGGGATCCCCACCAGACACGTCATAAACAGGTCATTAGCACTAGCCAGGGACAGGCACATTGCTTCTTGTCCTGGCATGTTTGCGAGGGTGACCCAGATGTTGCAGTGTGGTTGGATGGAGACACGGGGCTGGCAATAACTGATGACAGCGGCGATTGTGAGGAGGAGGCCAACCATGGCCTTACCCACCCTTGCTGGTACCCATCTTGGTCCATGACCTGTGGAGACACAAGCATACCCTCGACCCCAAGTTATTAGAGGCTGGGGTCCCTCCCAAAGACCTGTATTTAAAGTTTTTACCATCACTAAGGCCTGCTCTGGTTGGGGCACCTGTGACAGCGCGGAACTCATACTTTTGTAATGTTTTACTATGGGCGGTAGCTCTTTGTGAGGAAAGGGTAATGATAGGTGATTCATTACGTGAAGTGCCTTTCCCAACCTGTTTTGTGGTGTTTCCTGGGTGTCTCCCCCTTTTTGTTTATTTAGCAGTGCTTTCAAGGTGCGATGTGTGCACTCAACAATGGCTTGACCCCTGGGGGAATGAGGAATGCCTGTGATGTGTCGGATACCCCAAGTTTGAAAAAAGGTTTGAAGGGAGTGACTACCATAGGCGGGGCCATTGTTGGGTTTTATTTCCTTTGGGATGCCTAGCACTGCGAAAGCAACGCAGAAGTGAGCCTGGACATGGTGACTAGTTTCACCCACCGCAGCTGTCGCCCAAATTGCATGAGAGAAAGTATCTACCGATACGTGAACATATTTCAAGCAACCAAATTCTAGAATATGCATTATGTCGGTCTGCCATAACTGTATAAGGACTGTAGATCTCTATGGTTTACCATTAAAGATGGGGTCAAAACATGTTGTTGACAGTCAGGACATGTTTGGACGATCAGTTTGGCATCAGTGATCGATATAGTGAATAGTTTCGCCAAGACTTTGGCGGATTGATGGAAAAAGGCATGGGATAACCATGCTTGCTCCAGCACCTTAGGCACCAGGGCAGTCAGGGTCATATTAGTTAGCTGGTCAGCGTGTGCATTACCCTCTGCAAAAATACCAGGTAACATGTGTGGCTCCACATGTGAATAATACAACACTGGTGCACTCGCTGCTCTACTAAAAATAACAGCTCCTTAAATTTTAGAAACAAGTTTTCCTTTGGGATACATCTCAAATGTGCCCTCTCAATGCGCTGAGCAACACCTACAGCATATTACGAGTCTGATACAATACTCAAAGGTACTGTTGTTGTTTGTGTGTGTTGTTTTCTTTTCTTTTTCTTTTTTTCCTTTTTCTCCTTTTTTCCTTTTTTTTTTTTTTTTTTTTTTTTTTTTTTTTTTCCTGGCTGCAATGTCCTCAATCACTGTATTGTTTCGTCGCAAATCATGCAGTAATCTCCATTTCCTGCTCTTCTTCTTGATGACAAACACTGGTGAATTCCATGGGCTGTTTGTTGGAACAATATGTCCTTGTTGGAGTTGTTCTTGAACCAACTGCTGCAGACTACTGCTCGGAAAAGAATCAATTGAGCAATTCTAGTTCCCTTTGGTATTGACAGTGGTGGACACGGTGTCCAAGCCATGGCTTTGAATTGTCCATTATAATCGGCATCAATTATCCCCGGCAAAACAAACGATCCGGCCAAAGTTGTACTTGATCGTCCTAGCAGCAATACACTACAGTCATTCCCAATTGGTCCTTTGATGTTCAATGCAATTTTATGAACGTGAGTACCCCACAACATGGCGTCTGTTACTGTGCAGACATCCACTCCGGCACTCCCTCTGGTTCTTGCTGAGAGGGTGTCCATGGTGGTAACTGTGGCAGCAGGGCTGCAGCGCGGAACCCTGCTCCACCGTGGTACTCCATGGGCTGCAGGGGGACATCCTGCTTCACCATGGTCCTCACCACAGGCCGCAGGGGACTTCTGCTCTGGCGCCTGGAGCACCTCTCCCCCTCCTTCTTCACTGACCTTGGTGCCTGCAAGGCTGTTCCTCACTCCTCTCACTCTCCCAGCTGCTGTGAACTGTGAAGCACAGTAGTGGTTTTTTTATTTTCTTTTTCTCTCTCTCTCTTTTTTTGTTTGTCTGTTTGTTTTTGGTTTTGTTTTCTCTTTCTAAAATGTGCTCTCACAGAAGCACAAAAACATCGCTTATTGGTTTGGCTCTGGTCAGCAGCGGGACCCTTACCAAACATGGGGCAGCTTCTAGATTCTTTTCATAGAAGCCACCCCTATGTAAACATAACATCATCACAACACTGACAAGGTGGGTAATTTATACACACACCACCCCCCGTCCCTTCACCACACTAATATAAAACATATTCCTTACAATTACAACTTTCTTGAATTCTTCACAACTTTTACATTCATAAAAACGTTCAGTCCATGTTTTGCCCGTTACTTCTCTCAACTGCCATCCTTATCTCAAATTCCTTGAGCCCCATGTTGGGCGAGTAAAAACCATAAGAAGTTATCACGGATTTGGGGTAGGAGGCTTAAAGAAACCAATCTTCCTGCAGTATCGGACAATAAATGGCACAGAAACTATAGTAATGCTGATTCGTACTGGAGCAAACAATTTGTGAACAGCATATGCCAATACAAATGTGCTTGTAACAGCAGCCCTTTTAGAGTGCAGTGATGATTCACTGAAACCAAGTTTGAAGAGAACTGCAGTCATATCCACACCACTTGACACAGCCAGGTAGAAGATTCCTAGAGATACTGATAAAATTCCAACATGGAAGGAAACCCCTACAGCACCATATAATTTGAAAACTTTCTTCAGCTGCTGGGATTTATTGAGTTTCTTGTTTTCACTGCTGAGATCTGTGGCTGCCTTTTCAGGGGATCCACCCACATCCTTGGCCGAGCTGCCGGCGGTGGACCACAGCGGCAGCAGAGGGGCCGGCGGGCTGAGGGAAGGCCGACCCAGGGGTGGGGGGGTGGGGGGGATGGGGGCGGCGGTGGGAGGTGGCAGCGAGCAGGGGTGGCAGGCGGTAGGCCCAGGTGCAGCAGCAGGTGGAACATGGCAGCACCCGGTGCGTGCGTGCAGGCACTCAAACCTGATAAACGCAGCAGCTGGCAGCAGGGCAGGTGGGCCTGTGCCCAGAGCTGACAGTGGGGCAGACGGCGGCGCTGATGGCCTCAATGGCATCGAGCGCAGAGTGGCCACCATAGGTTGGGATATTATCTCTGCCTCTATTCCCAAGTCTATCGGGTTTGCTTTCTCTGGCGGTACGCAGTCACCGCTTTTTATTTCACCCACCTGCATAGCCTGTGCGGCCGATGTCTGTACCCTTTTTTCCGCTTGCCATGATCTAGGTGTCTCGGTTGCTAAGCGCCAGGTCATCATCACCTCAGCAGCTGTTGTATCTCCCCCCGAGGCAGTGTCCCATATAGTTGTCCCAGCATTTTCCCAAGTTTTTAAATCAAACACCGCCAAAACTGTTGACGGGGCCCCATTCTTTTGCAAAAATTTCAACCATAGTTTTATCTTAAACGGATCATATTTCACTCCCCTTTTTATTAGTAGTTGCGTTAATAGTTTTACTATGGCCTCTTCATCTGCTCCCATGATTTATGCCAAGCCGCTCACCTGTCCTTCAGGTGATGTCCTGGGGTTGAAGCTGCAGTCTGGCTGTGAGCTTGATTCGTCCAGCTGGGTTCCCTTGAGGAACCCAGCTGGACGCTGCTCCTCCCCTATCACGTCGGGGTCACCATTGAAAGGATGAAAGACACGGACTCCTGATGGCTCTTGAACAGGAGACCTTTATTGCCATTTTTCACCACTACTTATACTTTCCCTGCAGCCCCATGCGCTGTCCACGCACCCGAATCTGTCATAGAATTGATTAGAGACCCTCAGACACGCACCTTGAGCCAGCCAGCAATTGGCCACTGCCCAAATCTCATATTTAACACTGTAGCCAATTTACTTTATCTCAACCTTGCTCAAGTTTTTGTTTCTACCGCTTATTTCCTCATTATCTCTAATTCAGGGACGTGTGAAACAGCGCAAAGCCACCTGCGAATTCCTTTCCCACATTGCTTCTGTGAAGCTACTCCACATTTGTGTTATAAATGTGTATACCAACATACCAATCCTTTAGTAGTTTGCATGAATAAAAAATGAGTCTAACTTTTAGCCAGAATATGTTTCAGATCAGTCAGTGCCTCTTATGGGATTACTACATAAAACTCAAGATGGAAGATTTTCAGAGTAAATAGTGAATTAATTATTCTATCTTTATTCCTAAAAAAAAGAAAGTGCTAGTCTCTTTAAGTCAAAGACCTTGGATCCCCTACCAGAAATGCTTGTGTTTTTCAAGTTCTATCTATACAAGAAACATGAGGCACACTGTGCAAAATACATCAAATTTTGCCAATTTTTTTCATTTGTCAGTGTGGAAAAGTAACTCTGTGTGAGAACTACTTGCTGCCAGAAACTCACTTTATGGAAGTGATCAAAATGAGTAATTCTTTGAGTCTAATGGATTTGCTTCAAAAGGGAAGCAAAATGAGCCAAGAAATAAACATATAGAGAGTTTTCCAAGGATTTAAGATTAAATAAGACACCGTCTTTCAGAAGTGTAATGAATGACAAGTAAGAAATCAAGACCTTCAGCCACAGGAAAAAGTCACACTTTTATTGTAAGGGAGTGTTATCGAGGGATTTAAGCAACTAATGAGCCGAACACAGTTGCAAGGACCAATAGAGAATTTTATTAATTACAGCAAGCGTAGCAACAAAGCAATGCAGCGCTGGGCGACAGGGGGATCTCCGTCCCGCCAACTGCCGCGCCGATCCCTTTCAGGGCCTCCTTTTTATCCTCTTCAGTTTCCGGAGTACTCTGCGTATGTCTATCACTGTTGTTGAGACCCCGGGTCGTTTCCTTATCGAACTGGCGATGATCCAGCCATTCAGTTGTTAGAAGCTGTGCTCAGCAGATTCTGCTGTCAGCAGGTTCTGAGTTCCTGGAGGTTTTGGGTATCTGAAATGCTACCTTCTTAGCATATACAAAGTTTTATAACTCGGTTCCTTTTTACACATCCTGTTTAACAAACAAGTTCCTCTTTACACATCCTGTTTAACAAACAAAACAAGTTTTTAACAGGGAGGAAGCTTAAAAGAGTGTCATAATGGAAGTGAACCAATATTTTTTTAGTGCATGTAACAGTCATTTTTTAACCCCCAACACAGAACAACCCATGTGAAGTCAGCACAGTTATTGGTAAAAGGAAGATGACAGTTTTGTGTGATAATTTTCCCAGATTAAACTTTTTTTTTTTTTTTAATGATATTTAAATGATTTATAAGGGGTGAATCAAATGGTGGCTTATTTTAGAATGCTGGTTGTCGGGGGGTGATGCAAAGCCAGGTATATTTAAAAACAGCATCCCATAAAATCCTGCTCTGCACTCTGCAGAGTATCTGCCTCCCATGCCATCCTAAAGCATGACCTGAGACAAGAGGAGACTTGCAGTTTTGCATGACTGCACAAGAGGAACACAGGAAGAAGGGGAACAAAGTTGTAAAACCTATTTTACCTCTGCTGGAGCATTGGTCATATGATTTAAGTGAGCAGCGGTGGGTTTGTCCACCTGATGCTTGCCCATGGTGTAAGTTGAGCATGTAACTTCCACTTCTCTTTCTTCCATATTCCCTGTTAAGACTGACCATTCTTCAAGACAGACAGTATCTAACCATGCATATGGTCAGTGTCAAATACAGTGTGTGATCAGTCCTGATCAGGACATATCCAGGTGTCAGTGCAGCCAATAGTTCTTTGGACCCTCAGGGTAAACAGCCAGTTGTGCTACAGAAGCAAAGCAATGCAAGGACTTTTCCAAATTCATTGTTTTGTGACATTCTCATAACAAGCAACCTGCTGTTTTCAGGTAGTCTACTATGGTCACCTGAGGAGCGAGGCTTATGAACAAATACCATTGCAAAGGGGAGAAAGCGGTGCCCGGGTCAGAAGGCAATGGAATAAAAATGGCACTGTGTGTCCAGGATCACAAGCATAATGAATCAGAAAATGGAGATCATTAAGAAACAATAAGACTTTGAAAGAAGAGAGTTGGAATTCAGCAGATCTGGGGCAAATAAATAGTTTCTACATACAACCCAGTTGTCCAGTCAGATGGAGTTACATTCTGCAATTTCTTCACCATATGCTGCTGTGAAGCATACAGAACATTTCCTTACTCCACCTTCCTCAAATCCTTTATTTATGGATTTAACTTTCTTGACTGATGCAGATGTTTGGGTTAAGTAACTTTACATCACAAAAATCTCACTATCAGACATTCAGACATTTGGTTATTCCTACAGTTTAACATCAAATGTTTGAGGTAAAAGATAAAACAATTCAGATAAAAATAATGGTACCACTTAAAAACCCATGCTTAAAAAACAATCTTGCCAAGTGTGGGAGTGTGGCCATGGGGGTCGACAAGCTCCATGGTTGGTGGTAACATCAGACTCTTAACGATCAGGCCATCAGGAACGTAAAGACTTTAGAGGGAACAAAGAAGGGTGATTCAGGAGACACCTCGCAGTCTCGGGTTGCTTGTTCTACAGCGGTTAAGGCATGGAAGTTGCTGGGTGTTTGCAGTTGCCGGGCAAAGTTGTTGACCAATGAATAGTTAGTGGAAAAGTACTGCTGTGGGGCGAATGGTCTAAGAAGGGAGCCTGTTCTCAGGATGGGGAGGCGACACTATATAATGAAGTTATGTCATCAACAAAGAATCAGCAGTTACTGATCCTGAAAGAACCCTGGTGTCCGTGTGGTCATTATGCCATAAATGGCACCTGAACAGGGACATGAAGAACAGGAACAGGGACAGGCTAACAGAACAGGGACAAAAACAAAAAAGGAATGAATAGAGACAGGTTAACAGAACAGGGACCAGGACAGGAACAGGGACACTGATCACCTCATTGTTATAAATTAGACCACACAATTTACTGGTCTATCGAAATTATTTTATTAATCAAGTAAGCAGACACAAGCAAAACAGCACTGGGCGGCAGGGGAGTCTCAGCTCCACCAACGGCGCGCACCTTCCCCTTTTTTAGTCCCAGTTTTATAGTCTCGTAGTTGTGGGTCGACGTGGCATATTCTGATAAGGTCTGGTTGCTAGGGGGTCGTTTTCTTCCCTCAGGTGGCCATGAAGAGGAAGGCCGTGCTCTTCCTCTGTTTTGGTTTCGTTTATTCAATAATAATTTATTCAATTTTATTTTTATTTCAATAAAAATAATTTATTCAATTATTTATTTGAGGGCTTTAAACTAGGTAAGAAGGGGGACGGGGCTGAAGCAAGGATTGTTGGAGCTGTGCCAGGGGGAACAATAGCAAGGCCGGGGGATAAGGCAATGGCCCAGCTGAAGTGCATCTACACCAATGCACGCAGCATGGGTAACAAACAGGAGGAGCTGGAAGCCATCATGCAGCAGGCAGGCTACGACTTGGTTGCCATCACGGAGACGTGGTGGGACCACTCTCATGACTGGAGTGCTGCAATGACTGGCTATAAACTCTTCAGAAGGGACAGGCAGCACAGAAGGGGTGGTGGTGTGGCTCGCTATATTAGAGAGTCTTTCGATGTTGTAGGACTCGAGGCTGGGAATGACAAGGTCGAGTCCCTCTGGGTTAGGATCGGCAGGGCCAACAAGGCTAGCGTCCTGGTCGGGGTCTGTTATAGACCACCGAACCAGGATGAGGAGACGGATGAGGAGTTCTACAGGCAGCTGACAGAAGTTACGAAATCGTCAGCCCTTGTTCTCGTGGGGGACTTCAAATTCCTTGACATATCCTGGAAGCACAACACAGCCCAGAGAAAGCAGTCTAGGAGGTTTCTGGAGAGCGTGGAAGATAGCTTCCTGACACAGCTGGTTAGTGAGCCCACCAGGGGTGGCGCCCCGCTAGACCTTCTCTTCACAAACAGAGAAGGACTGGTGCAGGATGTGATTGTCGGGAGCTGTCTTGGGCAGAGTGACCACGAAATGGTGGAGTTCTCTATTCTTGGCGAGGCCAGGAAGGGGACCAGTAAAACCACTGTATTGGACTTCCGGAGGGCTGACTTTGTGCTGCTGAGGACACTAGTTGGTAGAGTCCCTTGGGAGGCGGTTCTGAAGGGCAGAGGAGTCCAGGAAGGCTGGGCGCTCTTCAAGAGGGAAATCTTAATGGCGCAGGAACGGTCTGTCCCCACGTGCCCAAAGACGAGCTGGCGTGGAAGAAGACTGGCCTGGCTGAACAGAGAATTGTGGCTTGAGCTTAGGAGAAAAAGGAGGGTTTATAATCTTTGGAAAAGTGGGCAGGCCACTAAGGAGGACTATAAGGATGTTGCGAAGCTGTGCAGGGACAAAATTAGAAAAGCCAAAGCTCATCTGGAGCTCAATCTGGCTACTGCCGGTAAAGATAACAGAAAATGTTTTTATAAATACATCAACACAAAAAGGAGGACTAAGGAGAATCTCCATCCTTTACTGGATGCGGGGGGAAACTTAGTTACAAGAGATGAGGAAAAGGTGGAGGTGCTTAATGCCTTCTTCGCCTCAGTCTTTAGCGGCAATACCGGTTGTCCTCTGGATACCCAATTCCCTGAACTGGTGGAAGGGGATGGGGAGCAGGATGTGGCCCTCACTATACACGAAGAAATGGTTGGTGACCTGGTACGGCACTTGGAAGTGCACAAGTCGATGGGGCCGGACGGGATCCACCCGAGGGTACTGAGAGAACTGGCAGAGGCCAAGCCGCTTACCATCATTTATCAACAGTCCTGGCTATCGGGGGAGATCCCAGTTGATTGGCAGCTAGCAAACGTGACGCCCATCTACAAGAAGGGCCGGAGGACTGACCCGGGAAACTACAGGCCTGTCAGTTTGACCTCAGTGCCAGGGAAGCTCATGGAGCAGATTATCTTGAGAGTCATCACGCAGCACTTGCGGGGCAAGCAGGCGATCAGGCCCAGTCAGCATGGGTTTATGAAGGGCGGGTCCTGCTTGATGACCCCGATCTCCTTCTATGACAAAGTGACGCGCTGGGTGGACGAGGGAAAGGCTGTGGATGTGGTCTACCTTGACTTCAGCAAGGCTTTTGACACCGTTTCCCACAGCAAACTGACTGCTCTTGGCTTGGACTGGCGCACGCTTCGTTGGGTTAGAAACTGGCTGGATGGCCGGGCCCAAAGAGTCGTGGTAAATGGAGTCAAATCCAGTTGGAGGCCGGTCGCTAGTGGCGGAAGTTCCCCAGGGCTCGGTGCTGGGGCCGGTCCTCTTTAATATCTTCATCGATGATCTGGACGAGGGCATTGAGTGCACCCTCAGTAAGTTTGCAGATGACACCAAGTTAGGTGCGTGTGTCGATCTGCTCGAGGGTAGGAAGACTCTGCAGGAGGATCTGGATAGGCTGCACCGATGGGCTGAGGTCAACTGCATGAAGTTCAACAAGGCCAAGTGCTGGGTCCTCCACCTGGGACGCAATAACCCCAAGCAGAGCTACAGGCTGGGAGATGAGTGGTTGGAGAGCTGCCAGGCAGAGAAGGACCTGGGAGTGATGGTTGATAGTCGGCTGAATATGAGCCAGCAGTGTGCTCAGGTGGCCATGAAGGCCAACAGCATCCTGGCCTGTATAAGAAGCAGTGTGACCAGCAGGGCTAGGGAGGTGATCGTCCCCCTGTACTCGGCTCTGGTGAGGCCGCACCTCGAACACTGTGTTCTGTTTTGGGCCCCTCGCTACAAGAAGGACATGGAGGTGCTTGAGCGAGTCCAGAGAAGGGCGACGAAGCTGGTGAGGGGCCTGGAGAACAAGTCTTACGAGGAGCGGCTGAGGGAGCTGGGATTGTTCAGCCTGGAGAAAAGGAGGCTCAGGGGTGACCTTATCGCTCTCTACAGGTACCTCAAAGGAGGCTGTAGCGAGGTGGGGGTTGGTCTATTCTCCCACGTGCCCGGTGACAGGACGAGGGGGAATGGGCTTAAGTTGCGCCAGGGGAGGTTTAGGTTGGATCTTAGGAAGAACTTCTTTACCGAAAGGGTTGTTAGACATTGGAACGGGCTGCCCAGGGAAGTGGTGGAGTCACCATCCCTGGAGGTCTTTAAAAGACGTTTAGATGTAGAGCTTAGGGATATGGTTTAGTGGGGACTGTTAGTGTTAGGTCAGAGTTTGGACTCGATGATCTTGAGGTCTCTTCCAACCTAGAAATTCTGTGATTCTGTGATTCTGTGATTCAAAGGTGGGGGAAGCGAAGCAGTGAAGCAGGATGTCCTGCGGCAAATTGTTTCAGCATGAGATCACAAGGCTCTCTGTGTTAATCAGGAAGTTTACCCAACCTTGTGATACCATGGTCTGTTTGCTTAACCGCACGCCTCAACCCTGGGTCATTGCGAAACTCCACCCTCTAGCAACATTCTTCTTACCCTGCACAATGAACAAACATTCATAATTTATTACAATCCCTCCTTTTTCTTTAGCTTACTTATTTTGTTCATTGAATTTTTGGAGGGCTTGTCGACTCAGCACCAGTGTGTCCACATCTTCATCTTGTTCTAAAGATTCATATTTAACATGTACAAGCATCAAGTGTGCAGCTTCTAATCGATTTCTTACAATTGCAATTACTCGGTTAAAGATACATGGCCCAAAAGTCAGTGCTATTATTAACAGCAATAAAGGTCCCGCAATAGTTGACAATAATGTAGTAAGCCAAGGTGAATAATTAAACCAAGATTCGTACCAATTCTGTCGGGCCTCATTTTCCCTTTTTCGCTTTTCAAGACCCTCCCGAAGTTTTGTCATTGTATCTCTCACTACCCCAGTATGGTCAGCATACACACAGCACTCCTCTTGTAGGGCTGCATAGAGCCCTCCTTGTTGTAGAAAAACTAAGTCTAGCCCCCTTCTGTTCTGGAGGACTACCTCCGAGAGGGATCTCACTGATTTCTCCAATGCTGAAATGGATTGTTCAATCCTAGCCAGATCTTCATCTACCGCTATTCGTAGGGAGGTAAATTTCTGGCTTTGTCTGACCAGGGAAGCTACTCCAGTGCCCGCTCCCGCAACTCCCAGAACCATTAATGTAGCTAAGGTGATAGCCGTGAATGGTTCTCTTCTTTTCAGGTGATAATCTGCTACTGTATGTTGTGCATATATATATTCTTCAGAATGGTATAAAATCCTTGGTATAATTATTACCTGTACACAGAAATCATGAAATGCATTAAAAAGTTTCAGTGACAGACATGGCGTTACCCCTACTGATGAACATACCCAGCTGGTGTTATTAGCTGGAATCAACCATCCATCTGTTTTATTTTCCGACTCGGTAATGTTACATAAATTGCTCTTTCCTGCAGGGACAGTGCCCACGCACCTACCTTTCCCCGATACCTGGCTCAATGTTATCCCAATTTCCTGTCCCCAGCTGCACTGGGAAGGATTACTTTCGTTTGAATATGTTGTTTCTTCTGAATCCCCTATAGCCTCATAGTATGGGGGCCTAATACTCACACATAGCCAACAACTTTTGGTTATGTTGGGGTTGGTCTGATTTAATACTTGAAAACTGGCATTTATGACCTTCCACATGTTACTTTCAGGTACAGCCCCGTTTCTCTTTATAACGTTAG
Source organism: Nettapus auritus (assembly GCA_011076525.1). Lineage (NCBI taxonomy): Eukaryota > Metazoa > Chordata > Aves > Anseriformes > Anatidae > Nettapus > Nettapus auritus. The sequence goes on along the minus strand of MU016686.1, from coordinate 133,670 downwards.
AGGATGTTGTTGTTGGGAAGATTGATTCTGTCGACCCATTAGGGAATGATGTCCCCATGATGTTAACAGACCATGTTACTCCGGGTGCTTTTGTGGTCCTGGCTTTTGCACCTTCTGATAATACCTTATTAGGTCCGACAGCTGGGGGGGGTCTCAGGTCTCTCCTTCTTTATAAATATGAGCCTTCCCCTGTCGGTTCCACTCTCATAGTATCTCACCCCTATGTCTTCCCAAACAACCATCCCTGATCTGTAGGATTAGTAACATTTATATACAGGAAGCTACAATTTCCAGAATACAGAGGGGCACCCCTATACCCTAACTGTATGCTGTGTCCACTATTACTAAAATGTTTACAACCATAGGGCCCATATCCTACTTGTAGGAATTTATCTTTAGGACTAGGCTTCCAGTCAGAGGCAATCGTTTCACATCCCCAGTAAGCACAATAATATTCATTAGGGTAATTACAATACCCTCTCCCTGGGTTAGAGCTTGGGCAGAGATAGTAACTTGTCACATTTAAACACTGGCCACCTGCGACTATCATGTCACATAGAGTAGTCTGAAAACTGGGGGCACCAGCCGTGGTTGTTTGTTGTATGACAGTCTGATCTTCCCACCGGCTCAGGCTCCACTTAAAAGGTTGGTGGGGGTGGTGCGCGACTCCGTAAGTCACCACAACAATGAGAACCCCTGTGTACTGCAGGAGGTGGTCGAAGCCCATTTCTCAGGGTGTTTTATCCCCTTCCACACTCCCCACCGTTTTACTCCTCTGCCTCGCTCGTCAGTTCGGTTGCAGTGAACTACGAGGTATCGATTCTTCTTGGCAGCAGCAGTATTCTTCAGGGGACCCTTGTGGGAAATTCCTTGTTTTAAATAAGGGCCTTCTACCCCCTCCCACAGTACATATCAATCACACAATACTTATCGAGTCCATCTCAGGGTTAGTCTCAGATCCTTGGAGCCTGGAACTGCCTCCCACTTTTCGTCATAGATGGGTCCTTTAACTCGGCTGGCATGTGTCCATCCTTTCTCCGCAGTCCGGACGGCTGTTTCTGTAGTAAGCAAAACAACATAGGGACCTTCCCACCGTGGTGTTAATGAGACCTCCTTCCAGGTCTTAATTAAAACCTTATCACCAGGCTGTATACTGTGTATTGCTATGTCCAAGGGAGGGCGCTGCACAACCAGGCCTCTTTTTTGTAACTCCCTTCGTCGATTCATTAACTGTATTAGGTAGGGTTTTAATTGAGCATCTTGCAAGTGTGGGTGGTCAGTCGGTACCTCTAGGTCATATGGCATACCGTAAAGCATCTCGAACGGGGATAGCCCTAAATCAGTCCTGGGCTTTGTGCGTATATTTAATAAGGCAAGCGGCAAGCATCTTATCCAAGAGGTCTTAGTTTCTAACATCAGTTTGGTAAGTTGTTTTTTAATCTCCCCATTCATCCGTTCTACCTTCCCCGAGCTCTGAGGGTGCCAGGGAGTATGATACTCCCATTTAATTCCTAAAGCCTCCATGGTGTTGCGAGATACTTTTGACACGAAATGTGGTCCCCTATCTGAATCTATTGCTTCTATAATCCCATATCGAGGGATTATGTTTTCCAACAGTATTTTCACTACAGTGTGTGCTGTAGCCCTTGTCGTGGGGAATGCTTCAACAAAATTTGTAAGATGGTCTATAATTACCAGCAAATATTTATATCTCCCTGTTTTAGGAAGTTCGGTAAAATCCAATTGAATCCTTGCAAAGGGTCGGTGGGCTAATTCCCGTCCTCCCGGAACCCTTTTTCTCATATTTTTAGCATTCACCTTCCAACAAGTCATACATCCGTTAACGATTCCCTTTGCTATGTTGTATATTCCGATGCACATATAATTAATGGCAAATTGATCTACTAGCGCCTGAGCACCCCAGTGCATCTGCTCATGATATCTCCGTAACACCCTCATAGCTACTGATTTAGGTAGTACTTCCTGTCCATCGGGTAGTACCCATTTCCCTTTTTCATTTTCCTGGATCCCCATTTGTGTCATCTTTTCTTTTTCTACGGTAGTGAAGCAAAGCAAAGGTACGGGTCCGCCAAACAAAGACATCGTCGGGCCACACTTATAACAGTTTCTATAAGGCGGATCTTCCTCCTCTGAACAGTTACACTCTACCCCATCTACCCCCCATTCTTTCCAGCAATCATAGCATGGTCTATTTCTCAAATCCTGCCCCCTGCCACAATTGGGGCAATCTGCTCTCCTGGTTATTTCATATAGACACATGAGGGCTGCTCTTTTTGCTTCCTGATCTGCCAGGTTATTACCTCTGATCTGGGGGGTAAGACCCTGTTGGTGCCCCCTAACATGCACCACAGCAATTTCTTTTGGTTCCCTAATAGCTTGTAAAACCTTAATAATTAATTCCTGATGTATTAATCCTTTCCCTTGGGAATTAATGAGTCCCCTTTCTTCCCATATTTTCCCAAATGTATGTATCACTCCATATGCATACTTGGAGTCCGTATATATGGTACCACTCTTATTCTTTAATAATTTCAGGGCCCGTAGCATAGCATATAATTCACAGGCTTGTGCAGACCAACTCGGGCTCGGGGGACCTGATTCTATTACTTCAAATGTTTTTCCATTAACTAATGCATACCCTGATTTTCTTTTCCCTTCTACTACCCTTGAAGAGCCATCTACGTATATTTGTTCTCCAGAGGGTAATTCCACATCTTCCAGGTCAGGTCTCAGTTTTATTTGTTCCTCTATGTTTTTAAGGCAGTCATGTTCCAAAGGTTCATTTGGTTCACCATAAAGAAACTGAGCAGGATTTTGTACTGAAATTGTTTCTAAGGTTAAATTTGGAGAGGAGATCAAGATCCCTTCATATTTCAATAGTCTCGCATCCGTGATCCATTTGTCAGCCTTTTGCTGTAATACTCCGCGTATATTGTGAGGGGAAATTACTTTGATCTCTCCTCCAAAGGTGATCTTTTGTGCTCTTCTACTAATAGGGCAGCAGCTACTACCACCTGTAGACAACTAGGCCAGCTTCGACTAACAGGATCTAGTAGTTTGGACAGATATGCTACGGGTTTTTTACTCCTGGCCCACTCTTGGGCAAGCACTCCATAAGCGGTTCCCTCTGCACTATTTACAAACAAGAAGAATGGTTTTCTCAGCTCTGGAAAGCTTAGGACCGGGGGGTGCATAAGTTCCTCTTTCAACTTCTTTAATTGTTCATCCTTTTCTGTCCACTTAAGTAATCCATCCCTATTTAATTTGTTGTAGAGGAATTTAACTTTCCCACTGTAATCTTCTATCCACTGCCTACAGTATCCAGTTAGTCCTAACAGCTGTCGTATTTGTCTTTTTGTTGCAGAGGCTTTTAAGGCTAAAATTCCTCTGACTCTCTCCGGGTCCAACTTCTTAGTTCCCTTACTTAGTAGGTGACCTAAATATTTCACTTCCTCTTCCACAAATTGCAGCTTTGACTTAGAAACCTTTAATCCCTGCAGGCTAAGGAAATTTAACAGTTGTATGCTAGCCCATCTCACAGTATCCTCATCCTTCCCTGCTACCAACAAATCATCTACATATTGTACCATCGTGGTTCCTGGTACTTTATTATAATTTTGTAAGATTTGCTCCAAGGCTTGTCCAAATAAGTTTGGGGATTCCGTAAATCCCTGAGGAAGGACCGTCCACCTCAACTGTTGCTTTCTATGTGTATCTGGGTCTTCCCATTCGAAGGCGAAATAATCCCTACTGTCCTCGTCCAAGGGACATGCCCAAAATGCATCCTTTAAGTCTATTACACTATACCATCTGTCGTCTGGATGCAACTGGCTTAGTAAGGTATGTGGATTTGCCACTACGGGAAACCTTGTTATAGTTCTTTTATTAATTTCCCTTAAATTGTGTACCAGTCTATATTGACCATCCTTTTTTTTTACTGGTAATATCGGGGTATTGAAGGGGGACATACAGGGCTCCAATAGCCCTTGTTGTAGCAGTCTCTGAATCTCAGGTTTTAGTCCTTGTCTACCCTCCTCAGATAAAGGATACTGTTTAATTCTGATCGGTATGTCTGGGTTGTTTATAGTTACCTTGAAGGGCTTGATATCCAATCTACCTACGCTATCCGGAGTGTACCAAACTTCAGGATTTATATTCTTTTCATCCTCCACTCCTAGAGGGCATAACCTGATCTCTAACCTTTTTCTACTACCTCTAAACTTATTCCTAATTCTATTATTAAATCCCTACCTAACAAATTATATTCAGCCTCAGGTACAAGGAGTAAATGTCCGACACCCTTTTTAGAGTCCGATTCAATTAATACTTCCTTTATAACGGGGACCCCAAAGGACTCCCCTTTTGCTCCAATCACTTGTACCTTTTCCGTTGAGGCTTTACACCCTAAAGGTAAAGTTTGGACTGTTGATCTTTCAGCCCCTGTATCTATGAGGAATTCCATTTCCTCGCGCTGGGGGCCCACTTTTAATTTTATCAAGGGCTCGTTTTTCCCTCGGGTCCCCAGCACATAGAGCCCCTGACACCCCCTAGTCTTCCTTAAACATCTTTTCATCCTCTATTCTTCATCAACACTCTTTCTTCATATGGCCCTTCTTATTGCAGTAAAAACAAATCACATCCCTCAATCCTCGTCCGGCCACCTTTCCTTCTCCCTCTAGTTTTCGGCGAACCATCCTCGACCCTTTTCTATATTCGACTCCTCTCTGCCCTTCTTCCCTTCTTACATGCACTTTCTCCTGCCAGTCCTCTACTTTTCTAATTTCTTTCTAACATCCGTCCATGCTTTTGCCACAAACTGTGTCTTCATTAGCGCCTGCCCCATTGGTGTGTTAGGATCCAGTCCCTAGTAAAGCTGCAGGTTTCTCCTCAATCTTTCTAACCATTCTGTAGGGGTTTCATCTTTCTTTTGATGTTCACTAAAGGCTTTGTTTATATTCTGTCCCCTAGGGACTGATTCTCTTATGTCTTGTACTACATTAGTCCTTTGGCCTTGCGTATGGCCTCTATCAATTTCACTCTGATTATTCCAATTAGGTCGATTTAGAGGTCATTTTACATCTGCTGCCGGGCCCTGTTGATGTTGTCGGTCCCAAATCCTCATTCCTGCCCTCCTGATCATGTCTCTTTCTTCGGCAGTGAATAGTATAGCCATTATGGCTTGCATTTTATCCCAGGTATAGATGTTTGGTCCCAAAAACTGATCTACCCGTTCTGCCACACCTAGGGGATCCTTCAACAGATTCCCCATTTCCTACTTAAAATCTCAGACATCCCTGAAATTAACAGGGACGGCCACGTATCCTATACCTGGTTGTGGTCCACCCATTGCTATTTCCCTTAGTGGGTACAACCCCCCCTTTCGTTTCTGGGCTGCCACCTTCTGGCCTGACTTCTAGTCACAGGTCTTTGAACACTAGAGTCAGAGTCGCTATCAGAGTCTCCCCAGGGTTGTGAGTTAGGAGGCACGGGAGTTGGAGGGGCTGTAGGTGAGGGTGGTGGCATATAGGGAGGCGATGGGGCTGGGATCTCTAATTCTCGTGTTTTGTTTTTTTTTTTTTTGTTTGTTTGTTTGTTTGTTTGTTTTGTTTTGTTTTTTGTTGTTGTTGTTTTGGTTTTTTTTTATGCCTCCCACACCCTCCTTTTTCTTTTAGAAAATATAAATTGGCTCGAGTTTCCGAGCTGATCCTCAAATGTGCATATTCACTTTCTTCCAAACTAAAAGGTTCCTTTGAATTCACATTTAATCTCCAAAGGAACCGGAGGGGGCCAGAAAACAGTCTCCCTTTTCTTGGTTTACCACCCAAAACTTTAATATAATAATGAATCACTTTAATTTTACTCTTTCCCCGCCTAGAAGGGGAATTATTCCAATTTTTAATCATCAATCCTAACGGGCTATCCGGGGGAATGGAGGGCATACCCCTGCCACTAACTCCCCCACCCATGGGATCAGAAGGCTTACTCTTCTTCTGTCCCATCTTCCGGAGCACCTTCACACACACACGCACAACGCTTCCCCCTTTTCGTGGCCCAGTCCCTCGTGGGATGTGGGAACCGCACTACCGAGGGGTCCGCACTCGCTTCGTCCTACTGGACGTCTCATACGTCGTGCTCCGGGATACCCAACCCCAACCGAACGGATCACCGGCCTATACTTACCCACCCCGTGGGTCTTCGTTCGGTCTTCGTGCACAAAGATTACTAGGGGTCTACTGGTTTTATTTGCTTGTGTCTAATTTAGGGTTCGTCAGTGAAGGGCTCGAGTGAAAATCACCCTTCCCAGGGGCCGCCGAATTCGGTGGGGCGCCTCCCCTGGAGGGCTTTTCAGTTAATAGCCTTCATCCGAGTCACGGCACCAAATTGTTATAAATTAGACCACACAATTTACTGGTCTATCGAAATTATTTTATTAATCAAGTAAGCAGACACAAGCAAAACAGCGCTGGGCAGCAGGGGAGTCTCAGCTCCACCAACGGCGCGCACCTTCCCCTTTTTTAGTCCCAGTTTTATAGTCTCGTAGTTGTGGGTCGACGTGGCATATTCTGATAAGGTCTTGTTGCTAGGGGGTCGTTTTCTTCCCTCAGGTGGCCATGAAGAGGAAGGCCGTGCTCTTCCTCTGTTTCGGTTTCGTTTATTCAAAGGTGGGGGAAGCGAAGCAGTGAAGCAGGATGTCCTGCGGCAAATTGTTTCAGCATGAGATCACAAGGCTCTCTGTGTTAATCAGGAAGTTTACCCAACCTTGTGATACCATGGTCTGTTTGCTTAACCGCACGCCTCAACCCTGGGTCATTGCGAAACTCCACCCTCTAGCAACATTCTTCTTACCCTGAACAATGAACAGACATTCATAATTTATTACACTCATGAAGATAGGTTTGGCCAAACTCAGCAAACCACTCAAAGAGGCTCGTATAAAAAGTCACTGGAAATAGGCACACCAGAGCTGGAAAGAGGCTGAAGCTGAGAGAAGTGGACCTGCGCACACAACTGCCCCTCACTGGCCGAAGGTAAGCAGCTGCGTGCTATGGGGAATCATATGTCCTTAGAAACAAAAAATGTCCTGGTAACCTTAAAGCTTATTCCCTTTATTAACAATCAGACAGTTTATGATACTGAAACATGGGACCAAATTGAGGTCAAGCTGCGGGACTCTGCTACTAAAAATGACAAGGTTGCGGCAGGATTGCTCAGCACCTGGCGAGCAATCTCTGAGGCCTTAAAAAACCATGTGGGACCACAATCAGAAATGTGTGGTTTGCCAGACAGTGAGGGAGCTGCAGGCTCATTTACTGATCTGCCTGCTGTGCCATCGGCCCCTCCGCTGCTACAGCCAAGGCAGGCCTTTGCTGTTACACTTCCTGGTGACCTGGACATTCCTTTTGATCCAGGCCCTATAGGCCCTGAAAAGGAGCCGGATCTATTTCCCTTTGATCCGGGAGGAATAGGCTACATAAGGCCCGAAGGCTGAGTTGCTTAACAACTTAAAGTGAGACATATTGTTCCCACGACTAGCCCTGGAACTCTCCTGTGTTTGTAATCAAGAAAAGGAATGGAAAGTGGAGACTGTTACATGATCTGAGAAAAATTAATGAAGTCATGGAAGATATGGGAGCACTTCAACCAGGATTACCATCTCCAATTATGCTCCCCCAGTCATGGACATTAATAGTAAGACTTAAAGGATTGTTTGTTAAACACTTGAAAGAATTCAGAAAACTTTGCTATGTTTATGTTTCAATTGATACCTTTTCTGATTGTATTTTTGTGTGTCCTTTTAAAATTTGTTCCTTTTTCAGTTTGCAAACTATGTCCAAAAATCCGGTGTATACTGCAGATAGCCTATTGTTGTCTCTAGGGGATAATACTTAACTGATCCCTGTTATTAACAAATCCCCTCCCTTAATAGGTATCTATTCAGGAGTTTCTCTGTTTACCAATTTTACAGGAGTAATTACAATAAAATTCCCTCAGCAACTTAGCTTATACTCTTTGATGTAGGCTTCTTCAAGTTCGTCTGATGGTTAGTTTAGTTTCTTCTGGTTCAGATGTTACTTTTCACTCTTTCATTGGACCTTTTACTCGCGATACGTATCCATCCTTTCTCAGCAGTTCTCACAGCTGTTTCTGTAGTTAGTAAAACAAGAAAGGGTCCTTCCCAGAGGGGAGATAGGCTTTCTTCTTTCCATGTTTTTATTAGAACCCTATCTCCCGGTTTTAACTGGTGAATTGCAAATCGTAAAGGTGGTGTTTGAGCCAAAATGCCAATTTCTCTTAGCTCTTTTAATCTCCTTCCAATAGTGATTATATATTTCTGGATATTACGATCCTCAACTACATTGTTCCCTAGACGCATCCCTTGAGAATAGGGCATGCCATATAACATTTCATATGGTGATAATCCAGTCTCACTGTGTGGTTTAGTTCCACTGTTTAAAAGTGCCAATAGTAAGCATTTCATCCAGGGCATTTGTGTCTCAATCATTAACTTAGCCAACTGTTGTTTTATTGTTTGAAATCAACTTGTACTTTTTCAAAAGGTCTATAAACTGTTCTCCTCCCTCCCGTGGCTACCTGTTGAAACACTTTCTCATTTATCTTCTGACAAGTTAAACAACCTTGTGTAATTTGCTTTGCCATTTCAAAAATCCCAATGCAACCAAATAGTTTAAGGAAATGATCACTCAACGCCTTTGTACCCCAATGTGTATGTACATGCAGACGTTCCAATATTTGCCTCGCATAGGCTTTTGGCAAAATCTCTCGCCCGTCGGGCAGCATCCATTTTCCTTGTTCTAACTTAGCCCCTGTTTTCTCCAAATTTTTTTGTTCCTCTGGGGTAAACTTCTTTTCTCACTCCTTTCATCTTTTTTCCTCCTGTACTATATTAATTTTAATTACCTGAGTCCTCAAGGCTGCTTCCTGAGCTTCTTTATCTGCTAAATTATTTCCTCTGGTTCGGTAATCTAATCCCTTTTGATGTCCTCTCACATGTACTACTGCTACCTCCTTCAGTTCTCTTAATGCCCTTAAAATTTTTACTATTAATTTGTGATGTATGAGATTCCTCCCTTGAGTGTTAATTAAGCCTCTTTCTTCCTGTTGTGGTTTAACCCAGCCGGCAGCTAAACACCACACAGCCGTTCGCTCACCCTTCCCCCCTCCCTCTCTGGGATGGGGGAGAGAAACGGAAAAGTGAAACGAGAGTTGAGATAGAGACAGTTTATTAAGATAGGAAATAATAATAATAATAATAACAATAATAATAATAATAGTGTATATGAAACAAGTGATGCACAATGCAATTGCTCACCACCCGCTGACCGATGCCCAGTCTATCCCGAGCAGCCGACCCCCCAACCCGGCTAGCTACCCCTATATATTGTTTAGCATGACGTCAGATGGTATGGAATACTCCTTTGGCCAGTTTGGGTCAGTTGTCCTGGGTCTGTCCCCTCCCAGCTGTTGCTGTACCCCGAGCCTGCCTGCTGGCAGGACAGAGCGAGGAGCTGAAAAGTCCTTGGCTTGGTACAAGCACTGCTCTGCAACAACCAAAACATCGGCATGTTATCAGCATTCTTCCCATCCTAATCCAAACCACAGCATTCCACCAGCTACTAGGAGGAAACTGTCCTAACTGAAACCAGGACATATATCCACTCCTTATTCCATACCATTTATGTCATGCTGAGGTTACACTCTTTTCAATACATTTTAATTAATCACCATTTTCACCTATGGTATATAGCAATCATGGTAGTGATGACATACAGTATTATACAGTAATTAATATAATACAATTCAGCTCATGGGCTATTTTCACCCAGTATTAAATCCCCTTGAGGTACACATCGGACCTCCCCATTTTTTTGCATTACCCACCAAGTGCATCCAGGTCCCTGAGCAAAAGCAATCCCGCGAATGGGTTTGCCTTTTCCTGAGGCAGGAGTAGCCCAGACTGTCTTTCCCAGCATGTTTCTTATATGCACTACAGGAACTTTATCCCCTTCTACAGTAC
>MU016686.1:62522-83613 GCA_011076525.1 Nettapus auritus | reverse complement strand
CAAGTCGATGGGGCCGGATGGGATCCACCCGAGGGTACTGAGAGAACTGGCGGAAGAGCTGGCCAAGCTGCTTTCCATCATTTATCAGCAGTCCTGGCTATCAGGGGAGGTCCCAGTAGACTGACGGCTAGCAAATGTGATGCCCATCTGCAAGAAGTTCCGGAAGGTAGACCTGGGAAACTATAGGCCTGTTAGTTTGACCTCAGTGTCAGGGAAGCTCATGGAGCAGATTATCTTGAGTGTCATCACGCAGCAATTGCAGGGCAATCAGGCGATCACACCCAGTCAGCATGGGTTTATGAAAGGCAAGTCCTGCTTGATGAACCCGATCTCCTTCTATGGCAAAGTGATGCGATTAGTGGATGAGGGAAAGGCTATGGATGTGGTCTACCTTGACTTCAGTAAGGCATTTGACACTGTTTCCAACAGCATTCTCCTGAAGAAATTGGATTCTCTTGGCTTGGACTGGCATACACCTTGTTGGGTTAGAAACTGGCTGGGTACCTGGGCCCAAAGAGTCGAGTTAAATCCAGTTGCATGCCGGTCACTAGTGACATCCCCCAGGGCTCAGTACTGGGGCCAGATTTCTTTAATATCTTTATCAATGATCTGGATGAGGGGATCGAGTGCACCCTCAGTAAGTTTGCAGACAACACCATGTTAGGTGTGTGTGTTGTTCTGCTCGAGTGTAGGAAGGTTCTGCAGGAGGATCTGGATAGGCTGGACCGATGGGCTGAGGCCAACGGTATGAAGATCAACAAGGCCAAGTGTCGGGTCCTGCACCTGGGGCACAACAACCCCAAGCAGTGCTAAAGGCTGGGAGATGAGTGGTTGGAGAGCTGCCTGTCAGAAAAGGACCTGGGAGTATTGTTTGATAGTCGGCTGAATATGAGCCAGCAGTGTGCTCAGGTGGCCAAGAAAGCCAACAGAGTCCTGGCTTGTATCAGAAACGGTGTGGCCAGCGGGACTAGGGAAATGATTGTCCCCCTGTACTCGGCTCTGGTGAGGCCGCACCTCGAGTACTGTGTTCAGTTTTGGGCCCTTCACTACAAGAAGGACATGGAAGTGCTTGAGCGAGTCCAGAGAAGGGCAACGAAGCTGGTGAGGGGTCTGGAGAACAAGTCTTAAGAGGAGCGGTTGAGGGAGCTGGAGTTGTTCTGTCTGGAGAAGAGGAGGCTCGGGGTCGACCTTATTGCACTCTACAGGTACCTTAAAGGAGGCTGTAGCGAGGTGGGGGTTTGTCTATTCTCCCACACAAGGGGGAATGGGCTGAAGTTGCACCAGGGGAGGTTTAGGTTGGATATTAGGAAGAACTTCTTTACTGAACGCGTTGTTAGGCATTGGATTGGGCTGCCCAGGGAAGTGGTCGAGTCACCATCCCTGGAGGTCTTTAAAAGACGTTTAGATGTAGAGCTTAGGGGTATGGTTTAGTGGAGGACTTGTTAGTATTAGGTCAGAGGTTAGACTAGATGATCTTGGAGGTCTCTTCCAACCTAGCTGATTCTCTTCCAACCTAGCTGATTCTGTGATTCTGTAAAGCAATTGTCCTGGTTTTAGCTAGGATAGAGTTAGATTTCCTCCTAGTAGCTGGTAGGGTGCTACGTTTTGGATTTAGGATGAGAAGAATGTTGATAACACAATGATGTTTTAATTGTTGCAGAGCAGTTTTTACACTAAGCCAAGGACTTTTCAGCTTCTTGCTCTGTCCTGCCAGCGAGCAGGCTAGATTTGCCCTCATAAGGAGGAGCGTGCACTGTAATTATTACTAGTTGCTTTATAGATGTAGATCAAATGGGACAAATTTGACTGATTTCTAAAATATTTGGGGAAGAAAAACAAAAAACAACAACAAAACAAAAAACACAACAAGATCCTACGTAGAGTAACTCAAGACGACAATTCCTGGGGATTTAGAAACATTTGGGAGAAACTAATTTCATGATTACCTGAATAGAATTGGCTCAAACAACTATTTGTTAGTATTGTAATAATAATGGCATTGTATATCTATCATCCCCCGTGACATCCGAAGAAGAATATTGCACCTTAATGTTGGAAAAACTCAAGAATGCGGTATGTGAAGAGGTGCAAAAACAAAAATAGGAGTAAGAAAAGAAGAGGGGGGAATTGTGAGAAACAAAGTTGTGTTTTTGCAGTAGAGAACTAATTTTATGTATTCCAAGGTAGTTGTATAGTCATAACAAGGAGAAATGCTAAGTAGATAAGTGGACAGTAGAAGGCCTCACTGTTCCAAAATAAAGTAGAAGCTTGAGAAAAACAGGATGAGAACAGTAAAACAAAGATCACAAGTTCTCAAAACATAAGAAAGGAGAAATTAAAGGGTTGGAAAAAAAGAAAAATTGTACATATATGGTATAGAGGAGCGTCACGTAGCTTGTAGTACTCAGCCAATGAGGAAACAGGAGAGGTGATCAGGCATTGGGTAACAGGGAATAAAGGGTTATGATTTGTTTACTAAAATGCGCTCCTGATTGACAGGATGCCCGCCATTGCAATCGTGAATAAAATAGCTTCACAGAAGATCCTGTCTGAAGAAAATTGAGATTTTACTCACAGTCCTACCTTAGCTACATTCTGCTTTCCTATTGAGAAACGACCTATCCATTTTGACCTCCCTTGAATTATAGTTCAGTACAACCTTTTGTTTCACTGCTTTCTGACTCTTGTTGGGTGTGGTATGAAGAGCAGCTCTGGTGGTTGGAGCCAGCTCCAACCTGTTGCACTGAACACACCCCCTAAGTAAATATCATGACCTGCATGGAGCTCCAGTCCAGCTCCATTCGCTCCATCCCAGGGTCATGAAACACCACACAGAAAAAACTGGAAACATGTTGCTAGACCTCTTGTAAGGAGTGGTGGCTGTGCAGTTTGGCAACAAGTGTTCACCTCTTCTCCTGTCCTGGTTTCAGTTAGGACAGTTTTCCTCCTAGTAGCTGGTAGAGTGCTGTGTTGTGGATTAGGATGGGAAGAGTGCTGATAACATGCCGATGTTTTGGTTGTTGCAGAGCAGTGCTTGTACCAAGCCAAGGACTTTTCAGCTCCTCACTCTGTCCTGCCAGCGGGCAGGCTGGGGGTGCAGCAAGAGCTGGGAGGGGACAGACCCAGGACAGCTGACCCAAACTGGCCAAAGGAGTATTCCATACCATCTGACGTCATGCTAAACAATATATAGGGGTGGCTAACCGGGATGGGGGGGCCGGCTCCTTGGGATAGAGTGGGCATCGGTCAGCAGGTGGTGAGCAATTGCATTGTGCATCACTTGTTTCATACACATTATTATTATTATTATTATTAGTATTATTTCCTAACTTAATAAACTGTCTCTATCTCAACTCTCGTTTCACTTTTCCGTTTCTCTCCTCCATCCCAGAGAGGGAGGGGGGAGGGTGAGCAAACGGCTGTGTGGTGTTTAGCTGCCAGCCAGGTTAAACCACAACATCTCCTTAAGGCAGTAGACAACCCAAATTGGCCCCATCAGTTTTTTTCTTCAGCCTCACAAGGCCAGGCAGAGATCTATCCCCAAAATCCCTTATGGAAGAATCATGCATCAGCTATTGCTACATGCTGTGAGACTGCAGGGGAAACTCAGCCTGGTGAGATAACTCTATTCAGCTAACAGTCCTGAATAGAGCAGGGAACAAAATATGTCTGCTGTCACTTATGATAGCATACACTGTTCGATTTCATTCAGTTGGCCTACTTTAATACTTGTCTCCTCTCCTATTTATGTATAAGTGATGCATAGTTATCTTCTTCTGAAAAGTCACTCTCAATTTTATTCACTGTAATCATTACACAGTCCAGATATTTCTGAGAAAGGAGATGTTAGGAGAAACATCTTTCCACTTATGCATATGTGGTGGTTTTACCGTGTTAGGCAGCTGAACACCACAACCGCTCTCTCACTCCTCCTCCTTAGATGAGGATGGGAAGAAGTAAAGGAAAGAACAACTCACGGGTTCAGATAAGGACTTCCGGCCAGTCCATGATCTCTTCCAGGATTCCTGGGCGGTTGGGTTTCCCCTTCGAGCCCGCTGTGTAATTAACACTACCCACTTACTCCATGTAGTGTCAGTCGCATGGTGTGTAGTGGGAATTTTCCCTTTGAACATCCAATGTAACACAGGTAGCTGTGGGGCCAAGATGAGCTGTGCTTCTGTACCCACAACTTCTGAAGCAGCTCGAACACCCTCATATGCTGTTAATATCTCCTTTTCTGTTGGGGTGTAAATGGCTTCTGATCCTCGATAGCCCCGGCTCCAGAACCCCAGAGGTCGACCTCGAGTTTCTCCTGGCGCCTTCTGCCAGAGGATCCAGGTGAGGCCATGCTCCCCAGCTGCAGTGTAAAGTATGTTTTGCACAGCTGGTCCAGTACGGACAGGCCCAAGGGCTACTGCACGAGCTATTTCCTGTTTGATTTGTTCAAAGGCCTGTTGTTGCTCGGGGCCCCACTCAAAATAGTTTCTCTTTCAAGTCACTTGATATAGAGGACTCACAAGCTGACTATAGACTGGAACATGCATTCTCCAGAGTCCCACAAGGCCTAGGAAAGCTTGTGTTTCCTTTTTGCTAGTTGGCAGAGACATTGCTGTTATTTTGTTGATCACATCCATCGGAATGTGGCGACGTCCATCCTTTCATTTTACCCCCAAGAACTGGATTTCCTGTGCGTGTCCCTTGACCGTACTCTGTTTAATGGCAAAACCAGCTTTCAAGAGAATCTGGATTACTTTTTTCCCTTTCTCAAAAACTTCTTCTGCTGTGTTGCCCCACACAAGGATGTCATCAATGTACTGCAGGTGTTCAGGTGAAGGGATGCAAGACATGGACTCCAGATGGCTCGTGAACAGGAGACCTTTATTGCCCTTTTTCACTACTATATATACTTTCCCCGTAGCCCCACACGCTGTCCACGTGCCCGATTCTGTCATACAACTGGTTAGAGACCCTCAGACACGCGCCTCGAGCCAGCCAGCAACTGGCCACTGCCCAAAGCTCATATGTAGCCAATCATCAGTCATCACCGTAGCCAATTTACTTTATCTCAACCTTGCTCAAGTTTTTGTTTCTACCGCTTGTTTCATCATTTTATCTAATTCAGGGACGTGTGAAACAGCGCAAAGTCACCTGCAAATTCCTTTCCCACATTCAGGAGCTTCCCCCTTGTTTCAGTGCAGACTGGATCAGTCCATGGCAAATGGTAAGGCTGTGTTTCCACCCCTGGGGCAGTCGATTCCAAGTGTACTGAATACCCCCCCAAGTGAAAGCAAACTGCGGCCCACATGCTGCTGCTAGAGGGATGGAGAGAAATGCATTAGCGATATCAGTTGTAGCGTACCACTTGGCTGCCTTTGACTCTAGTTGGTACTGAAGTTCTAGCATGTCCAGCACTGCAGCGCTCAGTGGTGGCGTGACATCGTTCACGCCACGATAGTCCACCGTTAGCCTCCACTCGCCGTTAGACTTTCGCACTGGCCATATGGGACTATTAAAGGGTGAGCGAGTCTTGCTGATCACTCTTTGACTCTCCAGACGATGAACCAACTCATGGATGGGTATCAGGGAGTCTCGGTTTGTGCGATATTGCCATTGATGCACTGTTGTGCTGGCAATTGGTATCTGCTGTTCTTCAACTTTCAGCAATCCTACAACGGAGGGGTCTTTTGAAAGGCCAGGCAGGGTAGACAGCTGCCTAAACTTCTCTGTGCTCAAAGCAGCTATGCCAAAAGCCCACCAGTACCCTTTTGGATCATTGAAGTACCCTCTCTTGAGGTAGTCTATGCCAAGGATGCATGGAGCCTCTGGGCCAGTCACAATGGGGTGCTTTTGCCACTCATTCCCAGTTAGACTCACTTCAGCTTCCAATACAGTTAGCTGTTGGGATCCTCCTGTCACTCCAGAGATACAGATGGGTTCTGTCCCTTGGTAGCCTGACGCCATTAGGGTACATTGTGCGCCAGTGTCCACTAGAGCTTTGTATTCTTGTGGTTCCAATGCACCACGCCATCGAATCCACACAGTCCAGTAAATCTGGTTGTCCCTCTCCTCTACCTGTCCAGAGGTAGGGCCCTTCTAGTCCTGGTTGGAGCGTCTGCCACTTAATTCTTGCAAATGAGAAGCAGAGGTCCCTTTATCAGGGTCAAGAATAACATCAGCTCTTCTACTGCCTCTGGGGAACGGCCCAACAGAAACTGGAGCAGTGTTTTTCTTAGGAGCCCCTCTTCTTGCTGCTGTCTTTCCTTGTAGTTCACGTACCCAAGCAGCTAGGGTTGAAGTAGGTACACCATCCCACTTCCTCATATCTTCCCCGTGGTCACGCAGATAAAACCACAAGGCGCCACGTGGTGTGCGTCTTGGGTACTCTCTCTCGAGCAGGAAAATACTGATTCTTAGTGGCTGAACTATCATTCCGTCTGGATGAGGAGGGATATGCTCATTCTACAAAGTGGTCAAGTCTTTCGGACAGTTTCTCCACAACTGAGACACAGGCCTGTACTGGAGCAGAGAGATTGTCTTCATATTTCTTAAGTTGGCAGGACAGATTACACACACTGTTGGTCCCATCCCCTCATCCCAATTAAGCATTGCCAGCGTACTGGCATGTGATGGTGGTGCACTCCGCACCAATTTATGCCATATGGATGTCATACACTGGAATTCATCAGGATCTCTAGGTGTCTGGGCATTGTCCAAATCACTATGAATCATCTCCAGCACAGATAATTCCCTCAGTTGCTGGAGACCTTTATCCACAGTGGCCCACTTGCCTACCTGATATACAATGTCTTCCTTATGGGGATACCTTTCTTTCACAGCTGCCAGGAGTCGCCTCCAGAGGCTGAAAACCTGTGCCTCTCTCCCAATTTCTTTGTCAATTACCATTTCTCTAGAGAGGGATCCCAGCTGCTTGGCTTCACTGCCTTCTAATAGTTGGCTACTGGCCCCAGTGTCCCAGCATCGAAGCAGCCAGGTGAGGATGTGTTCACCTGGGTGTCGACCATAGTCCTTTCGTATTTCTCGCAACTCACTTAGGGATAGGGATCGAGTGGTTTCTGATTCATTTGTTATTTCCATCTCTTCTTCCTGCTGTTCTTGTGAAGGCCCTGCTTTAGAGGTGCCTGCCTTTTCCCCTTCTCCCTCCTTCTTAGGAGAGGCTTCTTCCCTTACTAAGCGAGCTGACTTCCGTTTCCATTGTTTTGATTTGACTACGGGGGCGACTGATACCATAGTCGGTTGGTCCTCTGGGTCAGCCACAGCGCGTGTTATCTGGTCATCAGATTCAGAGACTTCCTCCCTCTCTTCAAAGTGCTGGATGATGTTAAACAGTGTTTGATAGGAGTAAGCCAGGACCCAGCACAATGCTGCAAGCTGTCGTTCTCCGGCATTGTCAGGGTCAAGGCATACGACTCTCAAACATTTTCTCAGGTTTTCCGGATTTTGCACTTGTTCAGGGGTGAAGTTCAAAACTATTGGGGGAGACACCCGTGACAGGTACCTGCCTATATCCTCCCACACACCTTGCCACTCGCCACAAGACTGTTTCAGGACCGGTTGCCAGGTAAGCTTTCTAAACAATTGGCTAATCTTAGAGAGAAGAGGAGCCCCGCTATGCAGAATTAGAAATAGCAATATATGGCTTACACATGGATATTCAAAATACTCAAAAACTGTTGTAATTAGCCCACTGTGAAAGAAGGAGACTGTACCATTCCTGATATCATTCATGAACTGACTTCCAGATGAGGAAAGGAAGGCTGTGTAATTCTGAATATTCTCTAAAAGATAGTTTCCATAAGACCCAAATGATAACAGGGCAGAGCCTGAATGCCAGATTAAACTCAAGGCCAGTGCTTGGCAGCACAGTGAGTTTAAAAAAAGGAACACAGATTGTAGCACATTCTCGGATTGGATATACTGGAGAAAAGACAATATGATACGGATTACATGACACATGATCAAACAAGCCAGTATTAACAGGACACTGAACATGGTGACTAGCAAGTAAGTGTGTTATTTGTAAGAGTTTAAATCAATTTTATTGTTATCTCAACCCTTCGAGCCCCACGTTGGGTGCCAAAAAGGACTGTAGTGGTTTTACCGTGCTGGGCAGCTGAACACCACAACCACTCTCTCACTCCCCCTCTTGAGATGAGGAGGGGAAGAAGTAAAGGAAAGATCAACTCACGGGTTGAGATAAGGATAATTTAATTAAAGGGAAAAATAATTATTAAGGAAAGATTATTATTAATTAAACAATTTAACTAAAGGGAAAAAAAAAGGGAAAGAGGAAAAGGGACAGGGGAAGGGAAAAAAAATACAAAACAAAGCAAGCAAAGTCTATGTGGAAGTGCAGAGGAAAGAAATTACTCTCTACTACCCACAGATGAGCGATGCTTGACCACGTCCTTGAAGCAGGGCCTCAACGCACGTAGCCGGTGTTCAGGAGGAGGACAGACGTTTTCACAACTAGAGCCCACCCCTCCCCTCTTCTTCCTTTTTACACCTTTTTTTTTTTTCCTTCCTTTTTCCACCTTTTATTGCTGAGTGTGACATCATATGATATGGAATATCACTTTGGTTGGTTTAGGTCAGCTGCCCTGGTGATGTTTCTTTCTCACTTTTTTGCCCACCCCCCAAGGAGGGTTAGAGAAAGTCCTGATGCTGTGCCAGCACTGCTCAGCAGCAGACACACCGGTATGATACCACTGCTGTTCTAGCTACAAGTGCAGAGCGTGGCACTGTATGGGCTGCTGCAGGGAAAGTTAACTTCCCAGCCAGACCCAGTACAGCATAAATTGGGCCATCAGAAACACATACACCTTTAAAAGTTTAGTCACTTGAGTGTGTGCCTCAGTTATGACTGATTTTTATTTTTAGTTTTAATATTTTCTTTTGTGTAAATAGAAGACTAAGACCTCAATTTCTACAGAGAAATAATCACCTGAGTTCATTAATGTTATTTTCTTTCCCAGCTCTTTCATTCCAGAAAAGTCATGCAGGAAGGACTTTTATTTTATACTACTCACATTTTGATATATATATATCGAGCTTCGGAGAAAAAAGAGGGTTTATAATCTTTGGAAAAGAGGGCGGGCCACTCAAGGGGACTACAAGGATGTTGCGAGGTGGTGCAGGGACAAAATTAGAAAGGCCAGAGCTCATCTGGAGCTCAATCTGGCTACTGCTGTTAAAGACAACAAAAAACGTTTTTATAAATACATCAATACAAAAAGGAGGACTAAGGAGAATCTCCACCCTTTACTGGATGCGGGGGGAAACTTAGTTACCAGAGATGAGGAAAAAGCCGAGGTGCTTAACGCCTTCTTTGCCTCAGTCTTTAGCAGCAAAACCAGTTGTTCTCACAGCCCAGTACCCTGAGCTGGTGGAAGGGGATGGGGAGCAATCAGGCCTAGTCAGCATGGGTTTATGAAAGGCAGGTCCTGCTTGATGAACCTGATCTCCTTCTATGACAAGGTAACACGCTTAGTGGATGAGGGAAAGGCTGTGGACGTGGTCTACCTTGACTTCAGTAAGGCATTTGACACCGTTCCCCACAACATTCTCCTCAGGAAACTGTCTGCTCATGGCTTGGACTGGCACACACTTCATTGGGTTAAGAGCTGGCTGGGTGGCCGGGCCCAGAGATTCTTAGTGAATGGAGCCAAATCAAGTTGGAGGCTGGTCACTAGTGGAGTCCCCCAGGGCTCGGTACTGGGGCCAGTCCTCTTTAACATCTTCATCGATGATCTGGATGAGGGGATCGAGTGCACCCTCAGTAAGTTTGCAGACAACACCAATTTAGGTGCGTGTGTCGAGGGTAGGAAGGCTCTGCAGGAAGATCTGGATAGGCTGGACCTATGGGCTGAGGCCAACGGTATGAAGATCAACAAGGCCAAGTGCCGGGTTCTGCACCTGGGACAAAACAACCCCAAGCAGAGCTACAGGCTGGGAGACAAGTGGTTATAAAGCTGCCTGTCAGAGAAAGACCTGGGAGTTTTGGTTGATAGTCGGCTGAATATGAGCCAGCAGTGTGCTCAGGCGGCCAAGAAGGCCGACAGCATCCTGGCTTGCATAAGAAACAGCGTGGCCAGCAGGGCTAGGGAAGGGATTGTCTCCCTGTACTCGGCTCTGGTGAGGCCGCACCTCGAGTACATGGAGGTGCTTGAGCGAGTCCAGAGAAGGGCAACGAAGCTGGTGAGGGGTCTGGAGAACAAGTCTTACGAGGAGCAGCTGAGGGAGCTGGGGTTGTTCAGCCTGGAGAAGAGGAGGCTCAGGGACGACCTTATTGCACTCTACAGGTACCTTAAAGGAGGCTGTAGTGAGGTGGCGGTTGGTCTGTTCTCCCACGTGCCTGGTGACAGGACGAGGGGGAATGGGCTAAAGTTGCGCCAGGGGAGGTTTAGGCTGGATAATAGGAAGAATTTCTTTACTGAACGGGTTGTTAGTGTAGTGGCTTTATGTGGCAAGGTTTTGGTAGCGGGGGGGCATAGGGGTGACTTCTGTGAGAAGGATCTAGAATCTGCCCCATGTTTGGTAAGGGCCCCACTGCTGACCAGAGCTGAGACAATAAGCGATGTTGTTTTGCGCCTCTGTGAGAGCATATTTAAGACAGGAAAAAAAACGCTGCGCCACTCAGCAGCTGGGAGGGTGAGAGGAGTGAGAAACAGCCTTGCAGGCGCCAAGGTCAGTGAAGAAGGAGGGGGAGAGGTGCTTCAGGTGCCAGAGCAGAAGTCCCCTGCGGCCTGTGGTGAGGACCATGGTGAAGCAGGATGTCCCCCTGCAGCCCATGGAGTACCACGGTGGAGCAGGGTTCCACGCTGCAGCCCGTGGAGGAGACCACGGTGGAGCCTGTGCCCCGAAGGAGACTGCGGCCTGTGGAAGACCCCTGCCGGAGCAGATTCCGGGCCGGACCTGTAGGCCGTGGAGAGGAGACCACGCAGGAGCAGGTGACCCGGCAGGAGCTGCTGCCCGTGGGGGACCCAGGTTGGAGCAGTTTGCTCCCGAGGGATGGACCCCATGGTACGGACCCATATATGGAGCAGTTCTTGAAGAGCTGATGCCTGTGGACAGCCCACGCTGGATCAGCTCGGCAAGGACTGCATCCCGTGGGAGGGACCCCACAGCACAGGGGACAAGAGTGACCGAGGAGCGGCAGAGAAGTGCTATAGACTGACCATAACCCCCATTCCCCGGTTCCCCTGCACCGCTCGGGGGGAGGAGGTAGAAGAGGGTGGATGGGGGGGAAGGTGCTTTTGGTTTCTTTCCTTTGTTTCTCGCTTCTCTAGCTTGTTAGTAATAAGCAATAAATCTTACTTTCTCTCTATGCTGAGTCTGTTCTGCCCATCACGATAATTATTGCGCGATCTCCTTGTCCTTATCTCAGCCCTTGAGCCCCTTTCATCGTATTTTCTCCTCGCTCCTCTTTGAGGAGGGGGAGTGAGAGAGCGGTTGTGGTGGAACTCGGCTGCCCACCCGAGTAAAACCATCACAGTTAGTCACTGGAATAGGCTGCCCAGGGAAGTGGTTGAGTCACCATCCCTGGAGGTCTTTAAAAGACGTTTAGATGTAGAGCTTAGTGGTATGGTTTAGTGGAAGACTTGTTAGTATTAGGTCAGAGGTTGGACTCAGTGGTCTTGTAGGTCTCTTCCAACCTAGACTCTTCTGTGATTTTGTGAATCTGTGATATTATTCTTTCAACAACAGCAAATAAAAGGCAAATAAGGCAAATAAATGTGTACAAATATATATATATATAAGTGGTGAGTCAGGTCACTCCTGTAACAGAAAGATGAAGGAAAAAGGAAGATTGGAGTAGGGTGGAAAAGTCATGCAGAGCTGAGGTTCCCATTTCTTCTCTGATGGAGAAGGAACAATAGAGATGGAGGCAGGTGCTGCCCCAGATTGCCCAACTCTAACTCACTTCTCCTCCTCCATGGAGAAAGCAGCAGTATCTAAAATAGACAGTTGTCTATTTGTGCATGTACAATAATGTCCATGAAACAAGTGATTCACATCACAATTGTACATTACACAGCGGGTTTGCTCCTCTTCCCCCTTCCTTAGAAATTTCATCTCCAGAGTGAGAGTCTGCCTGCCTTGCCCATGCCCTGGCATGGACATCGTGTCCAGCAGGCAATTACTGCTTCTTTAAATGAGCGCCAGAAGACCCTTAATGCAACGGAAACAAAACGCAGCCCTGAGATCTCATCTCTGCCAAAAAGCCATCAGACAGAGTTCCCTGGAGAGTTTTTAATAGACTACTGGTAGGTTAAAATCTAAGGGAAAAAAAAAAAAAAAAAAAAAAAAAAAGTGTTTTCTAGTGCTTTTAGCTGCAGTTTTCTTTGAGAGACAATGCATTACTGTCGGTTGCTACTCCATTTTGATCCTCTGCAAAAATGAGGTCTCTCATAATTAGTGTCTGAAAAGATAGTAGGTGTCCAAGGATTTTTTTTCCTTCCTTCTCTTTTTTTTTTTGTACCAAAAAGGTGAGTTAACAACACTGTCTCTTCTGCTGAACTCAAGCTAGATACAGCTGAACTTCAATTCATCCCAGCAGCAAACTGTTTATTAAAGACCTGTCAAATGCCCATATTCTGCGGATCATCACAGGAGCTGACAGTGCCACAAAGTCTTGAAATCCAGTGCATATCACTGGAGGATGCCATTAAAATCAAAGTGAAACCAAAACCTCACAGCTGTCACTTGTTATCTAGGACATTCTCACACTTCCCTTTATCTAATGTGAGTTTCCACGAGTTTTAACTTGTCTGTTTCTGCTGTAATTAAGCAGTTTTTGAACAAAAATATTTTGAAACAAAAAATCTATAAATCTCTATAGAAGTGTGTATTTCTACTTCATTTGTAGTTCTTCTGCATGTCCAGTTAATCACTGTATCTCTGTCTTTGGTCACCTGCTGCTGGTGGAACCCTGCTCCACCGTGGTACTCCATGGGCTGCAGGGGGACATCCTGCTTCACCATGGTCCTCACCACAGGCCGCAGGGGACTTCTGCTCTGGCGCCTGGAGCACCTCTCCCCCTCCTTCTTCACTGACCTTGGCGCCTGCAAGGCTGTTTCTCACTCCTCTCACCCTCCCAGCTGCTGAGTGGCGCAGCGTTTTTTTCCGTCTTAAATATGCTCTCACAGAGGTGCAAAACAACATCGCTTATTGTCTCAGCTCTGGTCAGCAGTGGGGCCCTTACCAAACATGGGGCAGCTTCTAGATCCTTCTCACAGAAGCCACCCCTATGCCCCCCCTGCTACCAAAACCTTGCCACGTAAACCCACTACACCGAGATGAAAGGTGTGCAGACCAGCATGTCTGGATGAGTCAGTGGATGAGGAACTGGGCCAGTTGGAAGATTTGGTAAGACTGGGCACATATATCTTCCACATTGTCTGTAACCAACAGAGAGCTGGAACAGAAAGGCTGGATTATCCCAGCCTGAGTAACACAGAAGCCAATTACTTTAGAGGGAAAAACTCCCTGGGAGTTCTTGCTTCTGTTTAATTTCGTAGTCCAAGTGAAAAACTTGGAGAATGGATAAAAAGTGTGCGAGGGAAGGGGCAAGGGCATTTTCAGGCTGCAAACTTGATTGAACATCTTCAGTGGTACTTCGGCACCATGTCCCCAGGACAGTAACTATGTTATCCAAATCTAGTAGAAGCCTTATGTTTGGCATGTGATGCCAAGGACTTAGCTTGCCAGAGCACACCCAAGGAGACCCCACCTGAACCTGCAAAGTGCCTGTAGAGTCTAGTCCTCCTGGCATGCCTGAACACCAGATTCCCTGGAACAGCTGAAAAAAAGGCATAGCTCTATAGGAGGTGGTGATTTAAGATCAACAAAATAAGGCCCAGTACTGCAGTGGAGATTCCTGAATTTACCAAAGAACCTGGAGAGCTCCTTGGTGCAGCCTAACAATAGAAGAAGGACCCCTCACAATAAGGCATGGAAATATGTGGAGACATGGCTCAGCATGTTGGGTGAGGGCATTTAACATGATTCATGAAAACTGTGAAAGATTGAAAGGAAGAACTTTTGTCTATAAATGAGGGAAATGGGCAATTGGAAAAAGAAATTTTGCAGCCTTACCATTGCCCAGTGAGTACTATCCAGCTGTTTGAAGCTGCAGATCACCAGTTAGAGATATGCTTCAGAGATTGAGGGTCTTTGTTTAAATGTGGACAGTAAAAGACTAGGCATGGAAAAATATAGAAATCTGTGAAAGACACAGGAATAAATGGTCAAGCTGCAAGAGCTGTTTTTCACATGATTTTAGAGAAAATGGAGCTCAACCCCATCACAGATGGAAACAGTGAAAGAAGGGAAGGAAAAGCCAGTGGAAAACTTGGATCCTGAAATTCACTCAGAAGTCTGTCCACATGAGCAAATGCTCAGTTTGTTTTCGTTCTTGGTAGTAACTGTGTCATAAACAGCAGGAGAGGTGGCAACAAATTGAATCTGTAGAAAGATTCTTTAAAGCGTCTTGTTAAGTAAAACCTATGGTTTCTATGTATTTTGGATGAATAATAATAATAATAATAATAATAATAATAATAATAATAATAACAACAGCATGTCCTAAAGCACATTCTGAACTCAATTCCAAATCTGCAGTCTTGGAGCCAGTAAAAATATGGATGATTCTGACCAATCTGGAGGGTGGCACAGCAGCATATATTGAGCAGCTATTCCATCATGTCACAGTACCAAGAAGGAAAGAGTCTGAACAAGTCACTAGGGAAAGATATCAGCATGGTATGAATTAGTCTTCAACCAGTCCCAGAATCTCATAATTATTTTGGCTAAAATACATAGTAGAAGCAGATTTTCTTTGGAAGATAGAGGATGAAGTGCTAGAATC
Organism: Nettapus auritus; assembly: GCA_011076525.1. NCBI lineage: Eukaryota > Metazoa > Chordata > Aves > Anseriformes > Anatidae > Nettapus > Nettapus auritus. Next base: position 68,726 of record MU016686.1, on the reverse strand, counting down.
TTTGTGTTTTTGAATAGTTGTTGACCAGGATCCTATAGTGTGTCCTTGTTCCTGTGAACGCATGTTTAGGGACGTGGAATTGGAACTTAAAACAAGGTGAGAAATGCTGTACCAGCAGAAAGAATCTTCAGGTAATTTAGAATGAGATCAGAATGAAACAGACTGAACCTTCCCAATTTACCCATCACAAGGTCCCATGGCTTGCCAGGGCTGCAATATAGCTGCATTGACAAAGGGTAAATGCTTCTGGTGTTTAAGAGTCACTTAGCTCAGAGTTGAACCCTAGCAACTGCTTCTGTCTTACCCTCCTGTTGCTTTCAAAACTTCTTTCAATATTGCTCACAGATGGCAATGCTTAAGGACTGGAGGCAGAGCACAACGAACCTGGCACAGTGGTACCAGATGACAAAAGTTTCCACAGAAAGACATAGGGAAAAGGCCTTGCCCAAAAGGAAGCTCTGATTGTGGTTACATCTGCAGGACATTTTCACCATGGGCTACAAGGAAGCATAGCTGTGGTTGATTCAGGCCAAAGTTTCTTGCACTGGCTCCTTTAATTCAGAAGTCCTGGGGAAACTTTCCAGGTGGTTGGAAAAACTGCTTTGTTTTGATTTGTTTTGTTTTGATTTCATGGTCATATTGAGGCCTCGGTATGAAAACATGGTTGGGCTGATGCTCTTACAGATGGTGTTATTGGGAAGCTAATTGCAAACTTGCCGAGGCGATTGGCTCCGGGGCAGACGCGTTCTGCCGCGGAGCGGGGGATTGGGACAGGCAAGGCTATTTTCCTGGCATCGAGGCCACTCGAGGCAGCAGCCCTCGTGAGGGACGCTGACGAGGTGTAGGCACAGCCAACAGCGCCCCCTCCCCCGTTCAAAAGCAGCCCCTAGGGAGCGCAAGCGACCAGGAGCGCGGGCGACCAGGACGGGCAAACAGGACGGGGCTCGTCAGAAGGGCAGGCGGGGCGCGGCAGTTTGCGCGGCAGTTTGCGCGGCAGTTTGCGCGGCAGTTCGCGCAGGCAGGGCCAGCAGGGAGGGCCAGCAGGGAGGGCTCCTCAGCACTCCTTTGCAGTGGTCTTTCCCTTCGTAACTTCTAACCTGCTCGCGAGGAACCTGGCCATGGTATCCACCAGACAGAAAGCCATGGCCTCTGCATCTCTTGCGGCCTCTCCAGCCACAGTCACCGATGTGGCTACTCAGATGGAGAGCTCAGGGAAACATGCGGCCTCCCAGGTCTTGGGCTGCAGGGTGTGCCCGAGTCTGCTTTCGGTATCCGACAGCAGCAGCGAGGGGTATGCCTGTGGGAGGTGTGCCCAGATTGAAGAGCTGCTCAGCCAAGTAGCGGAGCTTCGGGAGGAGGTGAGCAGGCTGAGGAGCATCAGGGAGTCAGAGAGGGAAATTGACCAGTGGAGGTGTTCTCTACCCTCTCTGAGACAGACTCACGAGCCACCAAAACTTCAGCCCTGGATACGGGGAGAGAGGACTTCAGGCTGCTCAGGGAACTAGTCGGCAAGGTCCCCTGGGAAACTACATTTGAAGGCATGGGTGTCCATCAGTGCTGGTCAGTCTTTAAGCACTGCCTCCTAAAAGCACAAGATCGAGCAATTCCAAAATATCGGAAGTCAGGCAGGCGGGGCAGGAGGCTGGCCTGGCTGACCAGAGATCTTCTACTGGAGCTTGGGCGAAAAAAGAAAGTGTACGGCTGCTGGAAGGAAGGTTGGGCGACGAGGAAGGAATACAGGGATGCTGTTCATGTTTGTAGGGAGAAAATTCATGTGGCCAAAGCCCAACTGGAGTTGAAGCTGGCCGTGTCTGTGGGAGACAGTAAAAAAGGTTTTTTCAGATATGTGAACAGAAAAAAGAAAAACAAAGAATACATAGGTCCACTGCTCGATGGGGAAGGTCTCCTCACAAACAATGACATAGGCAAAGCAGAGACTTTTAATGCCTTCTTCACCTCTGTCTTCAACGCTGATGATGGGCTTTGGGACCCAGGGTGCCCTGAGCTGGAGGACTGTGACGGTGGGAATAACAAACTCCCAACCGACCCTGAACGTGTGAGGGATTTGCTGCTCCACCTGGATCCATACAAGTCCATGGGTCCGAATGGGATTCATCCCTGAGTGCTTAAAGAGCTGGCTGATGTCATCGCGGGACCTCTCTCAATTATTTTTCCACAATTTTGGGAATCTGGAGAGGTCCTGGTAGACTGGAAGCTGACAAATGTTTTGCCAATTTTCAAGAAGGGTAAGAAAGAAGACCCTGGCAACTACAGGACTGTCAGTCTCACATCAGTGCCTGGTAAAATTATGGAGAAGATGATCCTTGAAGTTATTGAAGCGCACCTGGGGGACAATGCAGTCATTGGTCCCAGCCAACATGGGTTCGTGAGGGGTAGGTTCTGTCTTAGACATATGATTTCCTTTTACGATAAGATCACCCATCTAGTCAACCAAGGGAAACCAGCTGATGTGATCTTTTTGGACTTCAGCAAGGCTTTCGACATGGTTTCCCATAGGATCCTACTGGACAAAACGTCCAGCATACAGATTAACAAAAACATCATGCGATGGGTGAGCAATTGGCTGACGGGCAGGGCTCAAAGGATTGTGCTAAGTGGGGCCACATCAGGCTGGAGGATGGTCACTAGTGGGGTCCCTCAAGGCTCTATCTTAGGGCCAGTCTTCTTCAATGTTTTTATAAATGATTTGGATGTAGGACTAGAAGGTGTTTTGAGCAAATTTGCCGACGACACCAAACTTGGATGAGTTGTGGACTCGGACGAGGGTGGAAAGGCCTTGCAGAGAGATCTGGACCGATTGGAGAGCTGGGCAATCTCCAACCACATGAAGTTTAACAAAAGCAAGTGCTGGGTCCTGCACCTGGGATGGGGCAATCCTGTCTCTACATACAGACTGGGCGACGAGATGCTGGAGAGCAGCCCCACAGAGAAGGATCTGGGGGTCGTGGTCGACAGCAAGTTGAACATGAGCCAGCAGTGTGCCCTGACAGCCAGGAGGGCCAACCGTATCCTGGGGTGCAGCAAGCGCGGCATCTCTAGTCGGGCGAGGGAAGTGATCGTCCCGCTCTATTCTGCGCTGCTGCGGCCTCACCTCCAGTGCTGTGTGTAGTTCTGGGCACCACAGTACAAAAAGGACATTCAACTCTTGGAGAGTGTACAGCGGAGGGCGACAAAGATGGTGAAGGGCCTGGAGGGGAAAACATATGAGGAGCGGCTGAGGTCACTTGGCCTGTTCAGCCTGGAGAAGAGGAGGCTGAGGGGGGACCTCATCGCGGTCTACAACTTCCTCGCAAGGGGGAGAGGAGAGGTGGGTAACCTTTTCTCCATAAACACCAGTGATAGGACCCACGGGAATGGGGTGAAGCTGAGGCAGGGGAAGTTTAGACTAGACATGAGGAAGAGGTTCTTCACTGAGAGGGTGGTTGCACACTGGAACAGGCTCCCCATTGAAGTAGTCACTGCACCAAGCCTTATGAATTTAAGAAACGTTTGGACTGTGCACTTAGTGACATGGTCTGAACTTTTAGGTAGACCTGTGCGGTGCAAGGAGCTGGACTTGATGATCCTTATGAGTCCCTTCCAACTCAGAATATTCTATGATTCTATGATTTTATGATGCTATGAAACATTGTCTCAAGCAAGATTGGGAGGAACTGGTTGCTCCAGAGAAGAAGCCTATTTGGAAAAAGCTGAGCTGTTTTTTGTTTGTTTGTTTGTTTGTTTTCTTTTCTGGCTAGTTTGAGAAAGTAAAGCGGGGTTGCAGAAAAGGTCTGGAGGAAAGAAATTCCAGAAGCATATCTTGGTAAGAAAATGGAGCGGCTACAAAATCATTTGAAAAAATTGCCCATCCAGAATGGTGGTATTCCCTGCATGTTGCTGCTCAGTCTATGCACAAGCTATTCCCCTGCTCTGAAGACCCAGAAAGTGAGACACACAAAGATCAAAATGCTGGAGACCATGTGTGAAAACTATTGTTTAGGAGAGCTTTCTGGATTACACAGAAGTCACTGGCATAGGTGGATGTTTGAAATCTGAAGCCTTCTTTCTGGAACATAATTAACTGACTTTTTATTGAAAGTATTAGTTTGCCTGTAATTTAGCTGTTTGGATATATACATATACATATATATATAAACCATAACCATTTTTCAGTTTCGTTTCATACCTTTCAATTTTAACCAAATATAAATATATTTCAGTTGCTGCCAAAAACCAAGGAAATTCTTCTGATTTTCAAGCCAATTTTTTCATGAAAATCTCCTCATTTTCATATAATTTCCAGATCTTACTTCATATGTTACCTTTAAAACTTTTTAAAGTATTTATACAATTTCAGTGGGTGTTATAGGAAAATCTCACAAACTTATGCCTCCTTCACACACACCAGCGCCCTTGTCTTGTCTTATTTAGGTTCTGGACCTCTGGGAAGCAGGAATGCAGAGGCAAAAATGCCTTATGATACACAAGTACAGAGCAGATAAATTCATCATCGCTGTGTGGACAATAACAAAATTCTGGTTAAAACTCTCCATGATCTGCTGGGATTTGCAATCAGCTTTGTATAAAACTCATTTCACACCAGCCATCTCTTGTATGTGCTCAAAAGCTCTGGTCTATGGTGGGGAGAGGAGCTTTCCAGTAGGCTGAAGGAATACAGGTGATTGAGTTTACCAGATTTCCAAGTCGTTTTCATTTATTTTTCCTTCCTGAGATAGTTAAACACACATTCCTCAGCTGTGTAAAAACAAATGGCCTACTCTCCCACTTTGGGTGGATTTCAAATGAAAGCCGGGCTTAATTAGAGCTTTTGAAAGCTTAAGAGTTAATACATGCACATTAAACACTAACCACCAATCATTTACTGTCCGTTTTCTGGCAGTAAGGAGCCACACAAGCAGCTCTGGTTGTCAGTGCTTGCAGGCATGCTGGCGTGTGGGATAGAGGGTTGTGTTAGCAGGGACCATCCTAGTGCTGGGAGAGGAGGGAGAATCACGTGCATGGCACCATGCCTGGCAGGGGCCAGTGTACGGGGGAAGGAGCAGATGTTTGACCTTTCAGAGGGCTGTAGAAATGTCTCCAGCTTGGAAATACCGGGACGGTAAGCGTGTCTCTCTGTTGAATTTGCTATGGGGGTTGAGCTTGCGGGGAGGTGGCGAGAGGCATTGGCACTGAGCATTCACCTTTAGACCAATGCCACTTGGCATTCGGCTTCAGCACGGTATGTCAAAGGAGCCACAGCGGCTCGTACCTGGCCAGGATCTGGGGAGGCAACAGCTGCACAAGATGAAACCCTACAGTCATCCTTGTGCAGGAAACACTGCAAGAGTTATTGTCCCTGCTTTATAGGTTTGGGAAGCTGGGGATTAAATGAGTTGTCGAAGGCCACACAGAGAGCCAGTGGCGAAGCCAGCAGCACACTGGGAGCCCTCTCTGGTCTCAGAGGCAGCTCGCAAACCACACTGAGTCTTAAAGACAGCCATTCAGCAACCTTGTGGCTTGTATACGTTTAAATGGAAGACAAATTGCAGCATTTTTGTCTTTATTTGCACTAGTAACATCTGTCCAGACTGCACAATGACTGATGAGTAGTTCAGTAGCAGAAAAAATAGACATGCAACACCCAGGGAGTTTTATGCTTAGCTTCCCTGCAAAAATCTCCCTGACAGTCTTGCAATAAATATATAATTTTATGGCTTATTTCTCAGTCATACTCAGCTACATAATATCATGCTAAGAACTGCTAGCTACCTTGCCAATGGAAATATGTTGCTGGCAAGTATGTCTCTCCAGATCTGCTCAAGGAGTCATAACTGTAACAATATAAGCAAATAGATCCTCAGCATATTCCTTTCTGCATTTTTTCTCTTTCTTTCCTCTCCTTCTTTTCCTTCATTGTCCCCTCTCACTTTCTTCCCTCTCACCTTCTCCCTCATCCCTCCCCCTTGCTCACTCTTCCATTAGTGTTTAGAAGATTTCATAGTTTTCACCCAACCCTGGAAAGAATGTAAATTAATGCTGCTGATTGCCTTTGAAAACATTTGGAACAAATTATCTGCTTTTGGAATCTGAATAAAGGAATGCGAGCCTCACTGGAGAAATATGAAATACAGGCTGGGATTCACAAAAGATCTGTAGCTTTTTCTTTTTTCTTTTTTCTTTTTTCTTTTTTCTTTTTTCTTTTTT